>JBBYHQ010206886.1:0-49028 GCA_038382645.1 Spergularia azorica
AAAGTTGGTCTAAACTTAATGAACCATTGCATTTGCATGGTTACCTTTAAGTTACCTTAAAATTAAACGGGTACCCGATACCCGTTGTGACTATAAACGGGTCCGGGTCCGGTTTCTAATTTCTAGGACCAGTTGTCAACGGGTCCGGGAACGGGTCCTAATTTAGAAACGGGTCCGGGTCCGGGTCCATGATTTTGGAGCGGGTACCTGTTCATGCTCACCCCTAACATTTACCCTTGCCTCCTCTCAAAAAAAAAAAACATTTACCCTTGCCTTTCATTGAACATTTTACCGTTGATTGAAATATGTAAGATGAATTTAAGTTAAGAGTAAAGTAGTGAAAGAAACAAATAAATTAATTCAAAAGCAAAACACATACAAAAATTTTGACCCATATCTCCACCCATAAGCTTTGCAATTCATCCGAGACTAGTGCTGTACATCCATCCATACTAGAGCCAAAGATGCTGACTTTTGTTTCACAGGAAGATGCTATACATGACAGGATACACAACTGTAACTTAACACAGTCTACTACAAGGTTTACATAAATACGGAGCTCCAGGGAAATGGAATTGAGTGGAATTGAAGGCTGTCCAATGCGCCAATAATTCCACACGAATCCACACCCGAGCAGTTCTATTTACAACAAAATCCATGAAAAGTGCAAAACTTGACGATGCATTCTAATGACTGTCTTCTGAGATCGTTCAAACTTCTCAGTCAATTACTGAAACATAGCCTGTTATAGCTTCTATGACAAACTGGTCTGTAAGGAAAGGAAACCCCAAGGACATTAGAAGTCAGAACCCTCATTTCCATTCTTGTTATGTTACTATGTACGACTGTGCCTCACATGTACGTGTATAGGCCTCTTCAGTCTACTGCAGACCGGAGAGACTTTTCCGATGCCTTAAAAGACCAGAAGATTGACCTCGTTCAACTGATCTCCTTGGAGATTGTTCACCACTCTTGACTGCATCTCGTAGGGCATTTGAGGATCGAGGGAGCAAATTACACCCAATTTTCCAGGTGGCAAAGCGAGGAGAGTTAAGTGAACTGTGTGATTTGCTTACTTTTCTCACCTCCTGCTTTATCTTACCAAATTCTTCTTCCAGCTCATGAACTCTAGTTCTCATTCTCTCCATGTCGCCTTTCAGACCACGATTCTCACGCACCACTGATACCCATCCATCCCTCTGTATAATCTCACCCCCCAATCCAGTTTGCATAGTGTTGGCATTAGCTGTGTTGTTTTCAGGGTCCAGAAGATGTAGACAACCACCAAGCGCAGTTCTCAGATGCATCTGCTCGAAATATAGGACCTGAAGAACAACCCTAAGAGGGAGTCTATCATTTTGTGATGCGTGAGCACATGCATCAATGGAGAGCTTCTGGTAATCAATAATATTGCAAAGTTGTTCCTTCTCTGTGTCCGAAAGCCAAGGATGAGCCTGCATCCAGACCAAAATATGTAAATGTTAAAAGACAAATAAATAACGTTTTCTTCAAGCATAGGTGTTTGTAGTGAACGCACTAAAATGTGATGAATACTCTTTGGACTAATCTACACATGTTCTTTAACATAGAAATTAAAGAATTGTATCAAATGCAAAAGATGAGTGAATAACCCACTGTTGTACTCATGTATGCTGTATTCTGAGGCTTTGAGCAACGGTGTAACATCGATGGAGCACGCAGTATAATAATGACAAGGAAACCAACCCCCTTTCAGAGATATAAACAATGCCACTCATACGATCATGTTTTCAACAAACAAATGCCTTTTCTCCTTTTACTTCTTGATAATACTTTTTCTCATGCTTCAACAAACAAATGAACTTAAACATAATTTTGAGATGATCCGGTTGCCTTTTGTTATTGATCTTATCATTTAGCGAGGGCAAGTGGTTAACGTCATGTCTGTCCATGAGAACACTTGATTTTCTTCTATATTAGGTTTGTTTTTATTTTGTCCTTTATAGAAATAAGCCACAGCTGCAGAAAGACAAACCTTGAAATATATATCCAGAGCTCTATATAGGCCATCATGCAAAGATCTTGAATCTTCTGGAAGTGATTCAGCAAGTGCACGTATCTTCTCTGGTTTCAAGTTCACATCAGAAGCAACCTCTGCAAGATAGTTATCCACCAACTTGGCCACTTTCCTCAACGGTTCAGATGACGGTGATGCTTCTACATCAGGTGAACATGGAGAAAATGCTGGGATCCTTTGATCTGATGATACAAAATGATGAATAATCCTCTGGACACTATCTGTGTCATACAATGTGTCAGAGTCTGAGTAGGTAGGGATCAGGAGCCCGTCTATTGTTGCTAGTTCAAGTTGCATTCCAGCTCTTCTCTCCAACACGTCTTTGCACTCTTCACTGACACCCAAGATTAAGGCAGTGCGAAGGAGTCCCAACAATAAACGGCAATAAGACTTGTCCTTCTTTTCTGGAAGTAACTGAGCGATTGTTTCTATCAGCGCTTTCTGATCTACAATTGCAGGTGTCAAGCTCAAGCTTGCCACTGTTCTTGTTTTCCCACCTTGCCATCGCCCTAAGCCTGGTAAGTATCTTTTACAGTAGTACATTATAGCGCCAGCTATATTTTCAGGTCTTATGCCTCTTACTTGCATCCTTTTCATGAGTTTTTCGAACAAATTGATGCAGAGATATGAAATATCTTCGTACCACCAATCAGACTCTGCACTTCTAATTCTTGCACCAGTGTTAATACCATTCCAAAGTATGCTTCCGCCAGGGCTTTGTAAGCTACCATACATCATCATCGGCCATCCAAACAAGCTTGGATCAGTGCAAACCATCGTGCATATGGCATTCAAGCATTTGTCAACAATCTGTAGTTTTTCGCCCCAAGCTATGACAGCTTCGGCATTCTGAAGGGCAACTATGCAGTCCTTCCAATTCCGAAGTACATTCTTGTGGAAGAAACTATCACACCTGGACAACAAGTTATCTTCTCCAAATTGATTAGTCATCTCTAGATAGTCTGCTGCACAATAAATCATCATTATGTTCCTTGGAGTCAATTCAACCCGAAGCCCATAGCAGAATTTAGCAGCAATCAGAAAAGTGTCAGAGCCCCCAGGGCATCTTTCTAGAGACACGGTAGGAGACTGTAGTCTGTTAGCAGCTCCAATCTCTTCATCCATTTTCCCACATTTTGATACAAGAGGAAACTGTCCAATAGAACAAAGGCTTTATAAGGTGACATAAACAAAGTCATTACGATTTGATTCCGGAAAAAAAAAACGGTCATTACAATTGACATGCATACGATATGTACACACTGTGTCGTCCAGCTTTTCCCAACCCCTCCCAAACTTTCTTACAGTAGTACAGCAGAGAGACGTATTTTATACATATGTACATACTGTGTTGTCCAACTTTTCTTACTGGAAAATTCCTTGACATCCTTGCCCAGCTATAATTAACAACAAGAAAAAAAAAGAGCAAGCCTCTACAGCTTTGCCCAGAATATATAGGAAGTCAAGGGCAGTGATTCCTCTTTCACCACATCCCTAAATTATCCTCAACAGATTTTCTGGAGACACAACAGTTAGGTGAATACGGAAACTTTGCTATATAAAATTCACTGCTGCATGGGTGGTCTACGAAATGATGCTGTCACATGGGAATCCTTTGGTTCAGACGATTAATTAGGTGAGAGCAATTTCAAAAAGAAAAGCAAAGCAGACTCCACCAGAGATAGCTGAGCCTAGATGATACATCATGATAGGAATCTGCCTAAGTTCAGTTGTACTTGCTCACTTCCACCACCCTAATATGACAAATTGACCTTCTAAGCATGTAACATAAACAAATCTGTGAACCACACTAGTATTGCTCAGAAGTACATAACACATTCATAGAGTTGAAAATAGCACTGATTTTAAACTACTCGAAATACTGATAGCATAGCGTATATCATGATACTACTACACACATAACACGCCAAATGAATTTGGAGTATCATCGTCATTACCCTACTACCTCCACAGAGAAGATTTGATTAGAGGGGTACAGGGAGGAGTGGGACACAAGAATGGGACAGAGGATCTCCACTCGTTTGGGGGAGGGGCTTCTGAAATACCTACCCTATGTAATTTAGCAATTTAACCTTAACCTAACCGTGTAAGCAATTTACGGACTTGGATCCAGCAGAATGGGGTAAATTCAGAAAACTTCGGTAAAGGGGTTGCAAACCTTGTGCAGATGAAAATTCATTTCCTCCACAACAACAGTGACATCGCTCGGCAGACCTGCATTGCAGAACCTGTCAAGATCATGTGAAACCACATTTTAAAAAAATCTTCAGAAATCCCCAACAACAGTGAACAGCAATTCCAAAGCAAAACAATTATAAACAATGTGAATTGAGACCCTAAATTCTCTCAATCAGTAAAATCAGGTTGTCAATTCGGCCACCATAAGTCCAACGAGGTTCCATCGTCTCAAACCAATTGGCAATAGGTGGCGTAACCTAATCGACTTATGACCGGTAAAATTATTAACCCACATAAAAATAACTACATGTTCTTAGTCTAAACAATTTATAACTTCACAAATTCCAACCCCAGATAAGTTTTAGCTCAAAAAAAAAACCCACACAAAAACAACATAAACATTTAAAAAAAAAAACCCACAAATCAAATTAGCTAAAACAAATTTTGAAGGAGAGAGGAAGAGAGAGTACCAATCATTCCCTTCACGGCGAAATTCAACGATTTTACCAGCAGGAGCCATAAAGAAGCAAACCCAGAAAAATTAACCCCTTTAACTTCTCCAAGAAGCTTAACATGAACAGATGAACAAACCTTCTAAAAATCAAAACAATTCACATTATAAATCAGCCCAAAAAAAAGGTTAGAGATTTCGCTTTCTTTGCTGTAAGAGTATCCACCAAACACCCCACTAAGTAGTCAACCCCAATGTCACCCATTTCATTTTTGTTTTTCTTCTCCAAACAACATTTTAATTTGGAATTTAGTGGGGATTTTTCTTTTTTGGTGAGAAATGTATAAAATTACAAGACAAAATTGGTGGGTTTTTGTGGGGTTTTCCCAAGTTAGTTGCTTTTGCACAACTTTACAGGTATGATGATAGGAGAATTCAAGAACACGCAGTGTGATGGTATGGTCCAAAACTTTATTAATACAGTACAAATTTCAGAAGAAGATTGTTTAAAAGAAGAATTTTTGGGGAAATTTAGGCTGGTTTTGTTCGCTTTGTTGGATTTAAGGTAAGGAAGACGCGTGTATGTATTCAGGGTCTTCTGAATTCTAGTGTAAGAAGGACGTTTTGTTTTGGTTTAAGTGAGAATGTGTGAGGATAGTTGGTGCAATGATCGTGGGTAGTCATGCGCAAGGAGAAACTTCTTGCATACACCACGCATGTCTTTAAAAATTTGATGGAACTCGATGTCCGAACCATCGGCTATGATACCACGGACTTTTGATGATGCGAGACCATTTTTCTCACGCTTGCCCGAGCAAAATGCCAACGACAAGAAGATTTACATGGCATTCTCATATCATAAATCCTCTTGAATATACAACTGGTTGATCGAATCTTTAAAAATAGTCTCGAAGTTTAGATGAGAACATTAGGACAAAACTACAAATTTCACGATAAGTATCGGCCAAATGCGAAAAGAAACCATATGTAATCGAATTTATCAGAAAAAGTACAATGGAAGACAAGAAACAGAAGGAAACACTAGCACAAGGATTTCTTATATCTCCGAGCATCTTACATGCTGAATCCGCCAAGAACACGCCCCTATCGGAAAACAAAATCAGTAGTTCCGCTCTTGGAATTACCGGCTAAAGACACTAGCACTGTGCTCAATGAGTACATTACATAGACCTGATTTTATAGTACCGTTTAGATGATTACAACTTTTGAAGTATGCAATGAGCACTTGACTACCTTACATAGGAACAACAAAATTATAGAAAAGGAAAAAATTAAGGTATATGTGAAGCAACCTTCATAGACATATTTCGAGGCTCTTCGGAAAGAATTCAAGACAACTGCTAAACAAAGTGAACCACCGAGTATGAGAACTTTTACCCAGGAAACACTGACATTTGATCTCTGCGCTCATCAACATGCAACTGGCTTTGATACGGCCTGCTTCACAGCCTCTGCATATGTCCTATGTTGATATGTAAGGGTGGATTCAAGCAAGTCCCACAGAGAAGTCTTGGGGTTCCAACCTAGAAATTTAATGAAGGAACAATCTCTTAAGTAATCTGCACTGTAATGAAACAAATGAAAGTTTCGGAAGAAAAATAAAAGGCGTAGTACCAAGCTGTTTGTTGATGATGGTCATGTCTGGAATTCTTTTGTCACTGTCATCATAACCTTCACCATAGAACTCTTTGGAGCTAACATCAATGGTGGGACTATCCAACGCTGACTCACCGCTCACCTTTGAGTAAACCTACAACATTTGAGCGAATAAATTCCCCGGGATTAGTATTCACCACAGCTATCTATATTAATCAGAAGAGACAGATCATATCTTGATTATTTATAAAACAGAGCACTTAAGTTACCTGGGTCATCATTTCAGCAAGCTGTCGAACAGTGACCTCATTATTAGGGTTGCCAACATTGAATATGTGACCATTTGCTCTAGCCGGATTTTCCTATGAGATATAAAACATTGTCCAGACAGTCAGTTAAGATGTTACTGAGCAAAGCAAGCAGAACGCCGATACATTAAGGATGCAAATGAACATACAATCATCAATAGTACAGCCTCAATGGCATCCTTGATGTAAATGAAAGTCCTCTGGGATTCCCCACCATCCACAAGCTTAAGAGGCTCGCGACGCAAAAGGTTCTGAAATAACAAATATATAGGATAAGACTTTGAAAAGCACAAAAGAAATGGAGACCGGAGAGGCACAAACCAAAAGTTACATACATTGCTGAAGCAAGCTAAAACTCTTGGAACACCTTCACTGGGACCATCAATACCAGGAATGAAATCCATCCTGGGGCCTATCCAGTTAAAAGGTCTGACAATAGTGAACTCCATACCATTCTCAGCACCCTCAGCTGCACCAATATAAACAAGAGCAACCACTAGCTATCACAAATAAGGATCTGGATTAAAAAAAATTGCGCACGGAAAACTTCAGATAACAATCTTACCAAAGATGAGCCTCTCAATCAACTGCTTAGCACATGCATAAGACCATCTCTGCTTCTCAATGGAGCCAAAGATACAGGGGGAAGTATCCTCTTTAAGAACATAATATTCAGGATCCTGATACATCAAAAAGATATACAATAAGATTAGGATACATAATAATTTTGCTTAATGACTATAATCCCACAACCCCCCTTTGCGAAGTAACTACAAAGACTGCAAAATGCTATTGAAACACCGTTACACAATCACTGCTAAACCACGTAAGATGACATGATCTGTATAAAATAGCAGAAACAGATGAAAGAATCAACTGTAAGTGATTCCAATGTTGTACGAAAGACCTATCAATTCAAGCTAAAAGATGAGACAAGACTATGACTAAAAAGAATATCATAGTCTTCCAAACAGTTTTAGTCATACCTCCTCCACAATAGTCATTACCCCTTAACATACAATCATAGAACAAAGAGTAGTCTCAAAAATAAAGCAGAGCCAGTAAAATGTGTATAGGCCAGGTCAAGAAGGGATAAAAACCAGTGCGACAAAAGAACATCGACAATCAAAGAGGTATGTTGTATCAAAATCAGAGCATAAAGTAAGGGCATTTTCATCATAAAATTGAGAACGAAGGAACATTAAAGTTGAACAACCCAAAAGAGTATGTAGAAAATTTATAGGAAGGAGGATAGTTTTCGTTATAGAATATTATTTGATAGTCCATCAGGAACAATTTACTCATAAGTTGCTTGCATTGACGCTACTAATCTCAAGCCCTTTTTCTGAGTAATACTTCATCTTACAACTGCAATCATTGAAGAATGAGCATACCCTACAAACCAACCAAAATAACTACACCATTCCGATTAACACTAAGATACAAGACAAGACAAGACAAGACAAGGCAATAGACTACTAAATACCTACCGACTACTGAGCAGTGAGGCAAATTGATGTGTCTAACAACTATCAGACTCTAAATCTCCCCGATATCAAAAAACTAAGAACAAATCCAATCAAATTTTGGCTTCTACGACCCAGTCTGTTTGTACTCAGGTCTGTTCTCATAAATTCATCTTATAGGCCTCAATGAGAAGGAATCCACTCCACACTAACTCCCAAGTTCACAAGTTATATGTCCATTGTCGTCCAAAACTTAGACATGACGCACCAAAGAAGTCCAGAGGTGACAATCTAGGAACCAAACCTCAATGGCATGAGAATTTGCAATATCGTAATCGTATAGATTGCACACATATGATGCCCAAAAAGAATGATCAACATCTCTACGAATTAAATACCCAAAAGCCAGCATACTTAATATATCTACACCAGCAACATCTTATCATAGATAAGATCATGCTTTCGAAAATAATTTATCTAACCTACAGATCCTAAGTCAATTGTCTCAAGTTAACTTCAGTAGTAGCATCAACCTCTGTACCATTATTCTCAAATCTAAATGCAACATGGAAAAGATAAGAAAAGGAGAGGAAAAAAAAACTGGAAATGAGAAAGAGCCAAGATCAAACACTATTATCTTGGAGCCCGGCAATCTCACATTCTCACTCAATTATATAAAATTAACAACTAACAAGGAATCTTCCAAAAAGCTACCATCACGAAGAACATAGATCTGCATCCAGATATATAATATAAAATAAACAAAGAAAACGAATCTCAAAAACCAGCAATAAAGTTAAACAACAACCTGACGCAGCGGGCTATCCTTAGGAAGGAAGCTACCAATAGTTTTGCCATACACTTCACAGGTAGAGAAGTGAATGAGACGCTTGTTGTTCTCTGAGCAGTATTTAACCTAACAAACATACATCAACAACAATGCAAGTTAACATCACAAAGTTCCAGCATCAATCAGACACTTAACCAAAAAAAACGTCACCATCAAATTCACATTATCCGAAATCCATACCACTGGAAGCGCATCGATGAAGTTACTGTAAATTGTGTCAAGTGGACGAGTGTTGTAGTCAGCAGGAGTACAAATCGCAGCCAAATTAATCGTCTGGATCACAAAAAAAAAAATCCAAGATTCAGCAGAAATCACGCCGTAAATTAAGCAAAATCAATTGCATTGCATTATCTAAGCAGCAATCATATCAAATCCACCACAAATAATTTAAAAAACATCCGAAAATATGGTAAAACTCGTAACATCATCCAAAATCAAACGTATCGGAACTTCGTAACAGCAAATGATTATAATAAAAACACAGTTAATCAGTCAAGATTTCCGCAATTACGCGCACCGACAACGACATTTGTCGAAATCAAACGCGACCTGCACGTTCAAATCACCAAATCATTGACCAACACTACCTAATCAACACTCTTAAATCCATTTCAACTCCGAACTCCAGTAGCACTAAGCATAAAATTTTAGCACCGACATCGAAAATTCGCCGCAATCACAAAATTCTACAGCGCGATCAAACCGCGAATAATCCACAAGAACTCCACTAGTAACTAAAGCAAAAATCGCAGCACCGACATCGTAAAATCGCCGCAATCACAAAATTCCAAAGCTCGATAAAACAGAGAAAAATCCACATGAACTCCAGTAGTAAGCAACAAAAATCGCAGCACCGACATCGTAAAATTAACGCAACCGCAATTTCCACACAAAACGAATTACACTTACTCCAGCTCAATCAAACGCATAATTCATAAACATAATGCAGCAGCTTCAACAACAAGCTATCATCAATCAAACAATTACAATGTCATCCGAAAATCACACACCACGCGATAATTCAACCGAAATCGAAAAAATCAATAACAAAAAAAAAAGAGAGAGAAAATGAGGAAAATACCAGATCTGCCATCTTGATGAGGCCTTCAAGGCGAGAATCATGCTTGATGTTGATGCGATGGAACTGGATACGGTTAGCCCAAGGTAGAGAAGAAGGTTCTAGAAGGTGCTTGATCTTGTCATTGTACACGTCGACAGCGAGAACCGAGTGCGGCGTCTCATTCATCAGCTTCTCACACAGGTGCGACCCGATAAACCCGCCCGCTCCGATCATGCATATTGTCATCGCTTTTATCGGCTTTCCGTCCAGATCCACTCTTCCAGATGACGCCATTGTTGTTGTCGGTGCTCTCTAGCTTCTTGTTGAAGTTTCTTTTTTATTTATTTGATTTCTGGTTCGGAAATGTGGGGAGGGAGAGTGTGGGGAAGAAAAAGAGGGAAAAGAAAAATGAAATGTTTGAGGAGAGAGAAAAATGAAGGATGGGGAAAAGATTGGTTTTAATGGAGGAACTTGGGCGGTGGAGAATTCTTTTTCTTTTTCTTTTTTTCTTTTTTTTTTTTTTTTTTTTTTGAGATTTTTGGTGTATGAATCTATGTCTATTATTTATACTAGATTGCTTTGATTTGAGTACATTGCATTATGTACAAGATATACTATGCTTACTAAACAAGGTAGAAAATAATATTGTTCTAAGAATAGATAAAACACTTAATGTAGGAGATAATACAATTCTAAGAATAGATAAATTAATTGGGAAGGGAATGATATGATTTATTATGGTTTAAATTATGGACACAAGAGTGTGTGAATTGTGCGAATCTAGACTTCATATATCTAAGTCCGGGTCGGATTTTTTTTAAAATTTAGCATGTTTTGGGTGGCATTTGTTTTTCAGTGCTTATACCATGCTCCAAGGAGCACAAGGAGCATGGTAGTCCTTCTCACAATAGATGAGTGAGGACCATATATTAAAAAATGAAAAATCATTTTAAGTATGGTCCTCACTCCTTAGTATACGTCTCAGGGTCGGTCATGCCAAAGTGGATTGGGTCATTTGAATAGCGTTGTTGCTATGTGTCTGTATTTTACCTCACGGGCAATTTACAATGATACTAGTAAATTGACGGTGTAAAATTAAATCCGTGGTTGGAAGCTTGATTGAGACCTTAAATACGGTTATTGACCGCTTGTGTGATTATCAAAGTTACGACTTAAGTAACAAATACATATTTCGAATTTAGAATATTACAAAATGTATATCTAATGAATCGGAGTTAGCTCGAGCTCTGAACAGAGATAATATATCAGACATTACTCTTCCGCGAAAAAATGGGAAAAATTAGATAGGATAATGAGAGTGAGAGTTGCCACTTCCCAGTTCCCACTTGCCAATATCGTTGCATTTAGCAAAAGGGCGGTGCACATTTTGCTGGAAAATGTCATGTGAATATGTGATGATATGATTTTGATCAACTAATGAGCTGGATCAAATAAATCTCCTCACGTGCTTCTTTTACACCTTCGTGAGTGACGTGAGCTTCAAGCCACCATGGTAGGCCAGGCCAGGTGAGAGTGTGACTGTGTGAGACCTCGCATACCAATTTCTTCATTTGTTCGCACATTGGGCTTTCTGGGACTAAATGGACGGGCCAGCCTAGGGCTTGGGTGTGCATTCATGGGCTTGGGCTTCAACTCAAATTCCAGGAATAACGACCCTGGTCAAAGACGGAGTTGGGCCTATGTTCTACTGGTTTTCTTGACCACAAGGACAGTTTGCATTGTAAATCGTTCTATCACTTGGATCAAGGTTGACCTAGTTGTTGGATATTAGCCTCCATATGAGTTCTCTCGACTTCAAATCCTCATATCCAACCCCCGCTGCTCCTATGGACACAAAAAATAAAATAAAGAAAAATCCATCATAATCTTATATTGTGAATCTCTTCTCTTGAAAGAAAACGAAAATTTTCATTCATATTTACGTTATACGACATTACTTCAAGATTGGTAACAATATATATACCATCGAAAATATCAATTTGAGAAGAAAGAAAGAAAATATTCAGAATTACATAGAAGATTAGAATTAGGTTCATAAAAAAATGAGATCAATTTTTATGACACGAGCTAAAACTTGTAATTATGTGCATTTGCCTCCATTTTCAAGTTTTCAACTTGTCTAAGAAGCCTTTGGTTTCTTGTCCACAAAATTGATCCAGAAACCTCCCACCTTGTTGTAAGCCAATTGGTTTAGGTTGTGCTTTTGGTTTTCATTTATGACCCAAACAAGGTTTGACTTTGGTTACACTTAAGGCCTACATATGGAGTCAAACTTCTTCTAAAAACTCCCTAACCTCCTAATATAAATTTAGTAATTCTACCGTGAGACCGTCTCATCGTATGAGACCAATTAATGAGTTACTTTTTATAAATTAACATGTTACTTTTGAAATAATTTGACTTTGTAAATCAATAGTTACTTTTGAAATGTGTGAGATGTCTCATCGTATGAATTTGTGATATTAATGACAAAAAATAGTCGATGTCGAATTTCAATATTTAGTACATTTAGTGGCAACTTTAGCGTCAATAATTTTATTTCCGATAAGTGGAAGTTTTTACTCTTCACAATTACGAGAAATTCTTGAATGTATCTAGTTCTAGTTATTACCTCATTATATGTTAGCTTTCAAATTTCATTTTTTTTTTTTTGGTTACATCAAATTGCATTTATTAATATAGTGTCTACCCATATAAGATCGTGAAGAAATAGAAACTTAAGAAAGAAGGTAAATAGAAAATTAAATCTACCCATTTGAGATAGTTACTTGATTAATTTATTTTTGTTTCTTACAAACATTTTTCTCCTATAAATAATTGTCTAATATTCCAATGAACTTTTAAGCCTTTTGAAACACATAGTAAACAATTACTTAAAAGGAAGAAAATGGAGGTGAAAAGTATGATGAAATCAATAGTTGTGGTGTGTTTGGTTTGGGCAATGCTTGTTGATATATCAAAGGCAGGGGAATGTATGAAAGAATGTAAACAAGAGACACATTGCCATATTGGTCCTAGGTGCTTGTACAAATGTGCACGAGCGTGTCGCGGAAAAACGGAGTATCATTCTCCATCTACACCCGGAGGTGGTGAACCTGAGTTCCCTCCTCCTTTTCCGAAATATGGACACCATCATACACCCGAGTTTCCTCCGTCATTGGAGAAAAATACAAGGTTCGTTCGTTAATTTGATGATGACAGCCAGTTATTCTATAATTTCTTAACGCGCAAATTAAATGCGTCTAATAACTAAATATCAATGATGATAATGCACATATGTTTAATTAATTTCTTGATTATTTTTCTTGTCATCAGGTGATTTTAGTTGCGATTTTGGGTTTCATCACAAAGTGCTGAGCCAGATTCATCATTTAGTGTTGAGGGATTATCATCTTTATTACTGTAGTGTCTTTGGTAATTTCAAAAGTATCATAACCAATAATAATATTGTATCGTCTTTATAAAAATGATGAATAGGAGCATTATCGTAGCATTGTATCTTACCGTACTCACTACTACAGTACAAGTCAAGCTCCGGTAATAGCACATTATGCACCTTGAGTTTTATCTTGAAGAATAATCTCGAAGTTCATCTCACCGTAAGTTGTGCTCATATCATCGATCTTATGCGAAAACAAATATGCAGCATGCATAACAAACGTTAAAGTTTTCTACGTGAGAAAACAATTTTAATTTCGTACGCAACCCGAGACATTTAATTTTTATTGTCATGATGGCCAATATTAGCATGCATAAGATTTTGCCTGTTTTCTTAAGCTTGTAGTGCCCGTTCATTAGAATAACTAAGTAAAATCCTCCATAAAAAAAAAAAAAAACTAAGTGAAATCCGGCAAACTTAGCAATATATATGTAATATAAAATAAAAAATGTTGAAAGCAACAACATCAACAAGTCAACAACAACACCTTAGCTTGGTAGTTAGGTAACAACAACTTAGGTAGTTACTCGTACTATACTAAATAGGATAAGTATTCTGATCGTAGTACGTACATTTGGTTTTCAAAAATAAAAGAAATACGTGTATTAGTTTGACATCGTTGGGAGTTTTCAGTGGTTGATCTTCTTTAATTTTATCTTGTACGGAGTAATAATATAAGACGGAAAAATAAACCCTAGGCCTCAATTTATTATTTAGAAGATCACGCAATTTCCAAATATTTTAATGTCGTAAGCCATTTTGTTGTTACTATAATTTCATATTATTATTTATCATAGATGTACTTTTTTTTTCTTTTTCTTTTTTGGTATAAATTAAAGGAACAACTATTTCTGGATATGAGAATTCGAACTTGAAACATCGTACGTCAAGGCAGGCTAAGTATCTAATCACTAGGCGAAGAAATATGATCCTCTTATCATATGCATACTTGAGTATATACAATGTTTTGTTAACTCTATCTGGTGAAGTGTTCATGCATATTTGAAACCTCAGAGGTGCCATGACAGATAGATATATCTTACGGAGTAGCTAATAATATCTTCTACCAAAAGGTGTCTGCTAATGCGAAATCTAAATTAATTAGCTACCGCTAATTGTTTGCCAAAATGATAGCTTTTTTTTTTTCAACGTAGCTAAATTTGGTTGCATATATATTTCGATCTCTATTTGGAGTTGCTCGATCTTGTAGTGATGTCATATATAGTAAGAATAATGCATGCATGCTAGTATGCTAGCAATCTAGTCATCCATCATCATATATATATGAAATCTATATATATGGAGAGGGCAACGAAACAAATGAAAGGGTAGCGATAAGTCAATTATATAATTCATGGAGTTGCATGTAGAAAAATTATCAAGGCATACAATTAAACCAGCAACTCCTACACCCTCTCATCTCAAACACTACAAATTATCCCTCCTTGACCAACTCTCCCCCTTAATCTATGGACATCAAATCACATGCTATTCCCCACCAATAATCAACACTAGTAATAGTAATAATAATAGTGGTTATGTTGATAATAATGTAATAATAACAAACCTAAAACACTCTCTTGCTAAAGCATTATCCATATACCACCCTCTAGCCGGGAGGCTCACCCCCGACGAATCCGCAATCGATTGCAACGACGAAGGGATACCCTTCGTCGTTGCACGAGTGCAATCAATTACTCTCTCCT
Organism: Spergularia azorica; assembly: GCA_038382645.1. Lineage (NCBI taxonomy): Eukaryota > Viridiplantae > Streptophyta > Magnoliopsida > Caryophyllales > Caryophyllaceae > Spergularia > Spergularia azorica. The sequence goes on from JBBYHQ010206886.1 coordinate 15,174, forward strand.
CCTTGCTCCAGTCCTCGACCCGGGTTGACATGATCCCTTATTTCTTACCTGACATTATCATCAACAGTAGTTGTACGTCCGTGTCCGACACTTCTTTATTGGCGGTGTCGGAGATGGTATTGTTTGCTATACAAGTTACGGTATTCGACTGCGGGGGTGTAATATTAGGGGTCAAAGGGCTCCATAAGTCCCATGACGGTTGCTCTAGCGGGAGCTTCGTTAGTTGTTGGGCTGATCTTTTTGCTGGCCGGAGAAATGAACATTTTCCCGACTTCACCTCGGCTTCTGCCACCTTTCCGCCTTGTACTTGGGCTGCAGTGTTGCCACCACGGCCACCGGTATCGCTGTCGGATGTCGACCGTAACAAGGTTGATGGTACGTGTATTGTTAGGGTTTTTGAGTTTACTTCCCTGTCTTTGTCAGCTTTGCAGGAAATGGCAAGGAGCGATGCCGTCCCCAACCCGACCCGGATCGAGGCCGTATCTGGCTTCATTTGGAAGCATTGTATGGCAGCTGCCGCAACTGCTGCTTCGTCGCCGTCACGCATGTCCGGTCAGTATTTCTATGTTGTGATGGTTGCATATGGCTGATTTTCCGTTAGTGCATGTCATCATTTTTAATTAATTTCTAACAGTACATTATGTACATACAGTCAAAGTTTATATTTTGTTGTACATGCTATAGGACCAAAATCATATTTTGTCGTGTATACGTTGGAAATATTTCATGATCCACTATATATGCTCAAATTTCCTATGCCTTGTAGGCACGCTTATTTATTGCTGATGATCAGAATGCACATTTTTAAGATATAACCAATTATTGGGCCTCAACTATCAGTCTAGACTTTTGGTTGAGATGTCTCTTTAACACACATATAGAGTTATATAAAAGATAAAATATGAAATGTCATAGTGTTTAACTCGAGACGATTTGCCTGTATAATTATATTACATAAGCAATTGTATGTACACACAATAATGGTTATACCTTCATGACCTTCAACAATAATCCCTAAGCATTGAGCAATTATAAATAAACATTATATGGAGTACCGAGTACGAACAAATATTGCATTTTTGTTGTTGTTATAGATAGGTTACAAAGAGTCGGATACTAGCTACCGTGAATTAACCAATTTATATTTTTCTCATTCTTTACGTTTGATTTGAATCTATCTCACATGTTCAAACCAAGCATAAAACCTTCGATTCGATACCAATTTGAACCTTTAATGAACGTGGAAACAGGGCTTTCAGTGATCACACATGCAGTGAACATGCGGCATCTGTTGAAACCAAAACTATCACCAGCAACCTTCGGAAACTTAGTCATCCAAGCACAAGCTTCCTACGTATACAATAATGGTCACCCAAAGACGCTAGTCGGGCCGGACCTATCCGAATTAGTAGCCCGAATCCGAGCCGGCTTATCACAAGTCAAAGATGCAGACTTCTTAAGTAAGCTTCAAGGAGACCAAGAAGGGAGCGAGGCCGTACGTAAATACAATCAAAATTTGGAGAATTTAAGAAATGATCCCAAAATTAACACGTACAAGTTTTTTAGCTGGTGTGGTCTCGGTATAGTCCCGGATTTCAGACTCGGTACGCCGATATGGGTCGGGTCTAGCGGTGGTCGGATGAGTTCCAGTGTTAAGAATACGATTATCTTGATAGAGAATCCACCTGGTGGTAATAATAATGCGATTCAAGCTTGGTTGACTTTGGATGAGAAGGATATGGATATGTTGGAATCGGATTCCACGTTCCGGATCTTTGCACCCGACCCGACACAAGCCAGTTGTTAGTGCTACAATCATGTTACGTTGTGGGCTAATAATGGCAAGAGGAAAACTATACTCATGTTTTCCTCCCATATAATAAGAAGAGCATGCATAAAATAAGGGCGATGTTATTGCCACGCCAGAGAAAGTAACGACTGTGTCATGTCAGGCTACCAAAGTCGTTCTCAGCGTGGCGTTATATATTTGTTAGACTATGTTATTATTGATCAGTCGATCAATTGTTATCTGAATAAATAAATTTCTAATTACTTTTCCGTTAATATAATATATATATCACCTTCAATTCAGCTAAATGGTGTTGTTCCACATAAATTGTCATACATCATTTCGTTCGACAACATATTTTCGATAGACACAAATATGAAGAAACCGTCTCTGGTACGTGACTGGTGAGACCATATCTAGCTCATTGGTTTCTTAACAAGTTATGCTCGACTAATCTTATACTCTGTACACCAGATTTAGTGAGTCTTTTAATCAAATATAATATACTATGGAACAAAGTTATGTGATATTGCATTTAAGAAACAATCATTAAGCAGCAACTTGATCAAGCTCATCAATCTCAACATCAATAAACTTCCAATAACCATTATCTTGTTGAACCATTCCTTTGTTCAATTGAACCCACCAAGCTTGTGGCACAAGGTACTCATCCTTCAACATATCAACTCTTTTGTTAACCAACGAAATGTCACGATCGATCACCAGTTTAAACTCCCCATTGTCTTCTCCTTGTGTTCCTGCAAAGCCATGCAAGTAAACCTCCAAGTTATGCCACACCCTAGGGTCCGAGGACGGCTTCAAGTAGGGTGACTTTCGCGTATCAATGGCTAAGAGCTCACCAACATGATAGTAGCCGATCAAAGGTAGTGTAGGAACCATGTCTTTGAAGTTCTGAACCCTCAAACATCATAGTTGGTCGTAATTTAAAAACGACTTTTTAAAGTTGAGATTTCCAACACGAGGACCACCAAAAACTATAGCGGTTACTAGACACGGCTTGTTTGGTACGCTAGTAGGAGCGTTATATTTGTTTGCGACTATGTCATAGGCGCATAAAGTTGCAAGTGCTGTGCCTAAGCTGTGACCTGTTACTGTGATGCTTATTTCCTCATCTTTGCATTGGTCTACTAGTTTCCTCACCTCTTCAAGTACCTACACAATGTACAATGGACAAATTTGACAAATTAAATAATGAACTTTACAATTCATACGTATGCTCTAACAACGTTCATAAAATAATTACTCGTATAATAATGATATCGGACTAGTTAGTTGATGATATTAACTTTATGTTATCACACTCACATTCAACTTTATAAGAGTGACATTAATTAAATACTGTACTGTCTTATGTTCAAAAAATTAAACTTGGAAACTGTATACATTAGCACAATGTCTCATAAAAGACGGTCTCTCAATAATTTATTGAGAGACCATTGTACTGTATTACAAAGTGACTCTTTTTATATTGTTTGTAATCATGATAGTACTTTTAGTGATCGTATTAATTTATTATTGTAAATCACATTATCTATGATTTTGTATGATCCCATCATATAAAATTAGCTCAAATTTATAAAGTAACCCCTTTGCAAATTTTTAATTAAATGTCAAGGTCTTTAACTAAAACGATTACTAAAAATAGTATAACGGTCACTAATTATATAAACGGGGTCAAGATTTAAATAATATGGTTGGTCTGTCGATAAATTATTGAGAGACGGTCTCCCACAAGACATCCTCATATATCCGATACTAATAGTCTAATTAGGTGATATCGCGGTCAGTAGAATACATGCGTAGTGGCCTTACCTGATCTCTGGCACACTTGGTTTTGTTATGTGAGGAACTTATACTTGTGGAAGTATACATTGAATAAAAACCAGAATGAACGCCAACTTTCTCCAAGACATCATTATCAAACATTATTGGCACCGGAAGAAACTCAACATCGTTAACCCACTCCAACGGCTGCTGAGTCCCTCTCCAAGCCACCACAATGTCCCTCCGTCCCAGCAACATCGCAGTCTCGTCATTGGCAACCGCAACGTAACCCATCCAGTTAGACGAGCTCATGTTGATGTCTGAACCAGGAATATCTAACGCTGATGTTGCGTACACATACTTTGTGACATTATATTTGTAACGAGTGGTATTCTTTTGTAAACCCAACTTAGTGAACAAGTTTTTCATAATGTAACGTGGTAGACCAACGTATTTGGAAGGTTTTTCCTTGATAAAAGCATCGTATGTTACTTGAGCTAATTCGCCGTAATGAATTATGTACTTGCGTAGAGATATATCGAGAGGGCTCAACAAGCCTTCCCAGTGATCATGGCCGCTTAGAGTTCTCCATATTGTCGATACGTTAGCCATTTCTCTAACTTAATTATCAAAGGTTTCGAGTTTAAAACTATGAAATCTTTTGTTTTTGTAGCGCTCAAATCCGGAATATATACGTAAATGAAGAGGGGTGTAATTAATCAAAGAGAAATAAATGTGGGAAATTGTTTTGCTATATGAATCAAAGGGACTTTTTCGTAGAGTTTTATAGATATTGTTAATAACATTCAAGTTGGTGTAGAGTGATGCACATTTTTTGTGCGTAAAGTACAAGATTTGTTCAACTTGGATTTAAACTACAATTTTCAATTCATAGCTCTGAAAATCTTATAGCTCGATGCAAAATTCCTATCAATATATATATGCAACTGTACTCCATACTTTTTTGACCTCATCATAAAAAACTGTACACCAATTTTTTGGCTGGATCTTTAGTCACGACCATGTGCAGTGTAACTGTGTAAGTCACAAACCCCTTACTATTATGGGCTTATGCTGATCCAGTTTGGTCAATTTGGGAGTACTGAACGTGGCTACTTGAGCACAACCAATTGAGCATGTCAAATTAGTCATGCACACGCACAAACGGTTTCCTATATCTACCGAAGACTCACATATACTTCCTACCATATTTCCGTCTGATCAAACGTTAACGATTCAAAAGACATATAAAGAGGACATTGTGTTGTTCTATGTCAAAGCACATGAATGGCTCTTGGCTTGAAACTTGTCTGCATCATTCGGCTCTTCGAATTCAATCTCGTTCTAGCCTCTTCGATTAGGGGGGTGGGGGCGGGGGTGACGTAATACAAGTATGAAATCTCTTACAGTAACCCTCATATCCCAAACGAAATTTGGTAACTTTTACCACTTTGAATTAATCCAAAAAATGAAAGTATTCTTCCAACATGACCCCAAAACACTGAAACCCCAACAGGCTAACTCAGGCTTTTCTGATAAAATTAGCCTGTATTTACAATTGATCCACCCTCTCGGTTCCTCCCCCTTCTATATTTTTCTGATGTTTTTCAACAAAATTTTGTATAGCAAACACTGTATCTAATCACACAATTGTTTTCTTTCTTCTTGTATCAACTGTATAATACGGGCAGCAGATTCGCTAGCTAACCTCGGGTTGCGAGGTATAACTTGATCACCTGTGTCTTTTGTTCATTGCTTTGTGCTGAGGTGACAGGTTGGACAGATCCGCATCCAGTCGGAGCAGTAGGAAACAGCGGAAGGGTGTCCTCTGGAGTCGTTTTCTTAGGAATGACCTTATCTTCCAGCTTTTCACTGTCTTTTGAAACTACATTTCTTTCACAGGCAACGACACACGAATTCTGGTAAAGAGAATATGTCTTTGGAGTCCACTGCTTTTGCTGCTATGTGCTCAATGGTTGGCGCGGATATAGATGGATTCATGGTGGTCATTCCATATGGAGCAAAGTAAGTCGGTCCAATTGGTGGAGCGACAGGAAGATTATACCCACAGGGTGGCCTCAGTGATTCGCCATAGCTGCCATAAACAGATGGTGGAAACCCTCCAGGAGGAAGGCAAGGAGGCTCTGTGTAGGGCTTGTAGATGAGTCCTTCAGAAGGCGACATCACAGGAACTAGCCACTGGTTTCCTACTGATGGAAGGCACCACATTGGTAGTTTATTATCCAATAATGACGGTACAGCTGCTGCATTACCAAAATTATGAGCAGATTTCGCAGTTGGAGATGTGAAATTATCATTCAGAAGCAAATGAGGTTGCCTTAAAACTGGATTGTCAGCAGCAACTTTGATCTTTGGGACTTCATCTCTCAACTTTCCAACTGCCGCTGGATTATCCGGAACCAAATTATACAGTGGTTGCTTCATGGAAGATGGTTTGGTAATTGCCTCGCGCAGAAAAATGCTCTCTTCCATCAGTAGGTGCCTTGAACCGGCAATGATTCTTTGGACCTGTAATGTTGTAGCCTTGTAGCAGGATCCATAAAACAATGCATTCTCCAAGTGAAATAATATACAAGGACAGTCAGCCAGCTTACCTTTATAATTCTATGCAACTCAAATACTTGCATCGAGAAAACCCGTTGCTGACTACAAAATAAACAACATAAGAGTGAGGCACCAAAGCAACAAAAATTAGTAACAAAGGAACCAACTGACAAATATTAACCAAGAACAATACAAATACATTTCTTAAAGAACTACCCAAGGATTAATGTTGTACATGTATCTGATTATATATTCTCTATTACGGCGAGAAGAAGAAGATAGCTAGTCAATTTCTGTGAGTCAATGTCATATATTGACATAATGTCATACCACCATTTCAGCCCCGAGAGGTGATAATAGAAAGAAACAAAGAGGAAAGAGACAACTCCATTACTCCATTATAACAGAAATTATCTTCTTTATACTTTTCCCTACTTTGTGATTAATTTCCTGTTACCATTACTGCAATTTATTAATTGATTAGAAACGGGTCACTTTGGGTCTTTGAACTGTGCTATCCTAAAGCACCATTCCTCGTCCCCCGCCAAGATTTGGAATGTCTTGTTCAGCTAGGAATGTAGTGTGAATGTGTGATAGTAGTAAAGTATTTATGACAGCAATGGAATGATAGGCATGAACTTTCAAAAGGTCAGATTATGAAGTGGTGGAGTGCTCTTTATAACAATCTAAGAAATTCTGAGTCGTCTGACACATATCAACATTTAGATGTTCATACAGAAGTAACAAGAAGTTTAAGAGCAAGTGTAAGATAAGTACCATTGAGGGATAGCAGATTTCTTGCACACTACTAATGCATAAGACAAGTTAAAATGGAATTTCGACCTGTACTCAACCAATATCCCAAATTTGACCAACCAATCACTTACATGATCCTTACAAACTTCTCTTCCCTTCATTTGGATGGTTCAGGATCGTCAGTTCATCATGTTTTCTCCATGTGATTGAGTAAGTGTATCATATATTCAGGTGTCCCAATATGTTTAGAAAGAACACAGATCTGTGGTACCCAACCAGTACATCCTCCAATAAATCTTTAAAATAACACCATGTGTACTCAAAGTTACATGTAAAACAGAGACTGAAGAGACATAAAGAAGATGACAAGGCCTATAGAGAAAAAACTCAGCACAGTTCTTTCAGGAAGTAAAGGTGGAGATGGGCGTGAGGATATGTAGCAATAACCTTAGGCAAAAGTAGTTCGATAATTAAGTAACCATGGTAAAGCCTTCATCAATTTTTCATGGCCACAATGTCGGTACTCAAATAGACAATGTAGTAATCTCACTTGCAACATACTATATTCAAGATATATTTGAACTTACTCTTACGAAAGGGTCAAATCCAGTTAAGCTTTAGAAGAGGCAAGTTCCCTTAAAATATAAAGAGCACTTTGTAAAGGTACAAGTGAACCTATACATTATGTGGACATTACTTCTCTGTCCATAATTAGGTTTTCTTCTAAGGTCGATTATCTTCAAGGATAGCTTCTAGAAAAGGTACCATAAGAATGCAAACTGCTCTTGCCCACTGCAGCAGCAAAGAGAGTTATTATTGTTGGATCTTTCTCTCAAATTTTGAACTTACGAAGAACTTATGATGAGGTACAACAACGAGTGGCACTACAGTTTCCAGAGATAAGTCATAAAATCTTTGAAGTAGGCAAGAATATAACAACTTACCTGATAATTGCTCTTCTCACTTTCCAAAACTGTTTGTCACCGATCAACTCTACGACATCTTCAGGGGATATAAAGGCACATGACACTCTCTTCAGAGTTGAAACATTGGATGAGAGATCTTCATTCCTGTTTAAGACACTTGCTGGTACGGGTCCTGACTCATTTTCTTCTTCATTCTGAAGGTCCTTCCGAAGTTCTTTAAGAGGTCTATTATTGCTATATACAGCAGGATTTTCATGACAGGGTTCGATTCTCAGTACACATGCACTGTTTATGGCTGAGACTTTGGGTTGAACAGTAGGATCACCATTAGGCACTTTGTTTAGTTGCAGCTCCATATGACCCCAAACATCTGAAGTACCAGTTTCATTTCGTTCAGAGCTTTTCTCCCGACTATTTGGAGATGTTGGCATCTGGTTTGGCAGTTCAGAATCTTCCTCCCCAGTTATAGGCTTTAAAGATAGAGGTGGTGACAGGCGGTCTGTAGCTTTCACGACTGTGGTCACATTTTTATTATTTCCCCGACTCGCTTGAGGCAAATTGCAAAGGGTTTTGTCCTGAGCTTGACCAGTTGAGGACATCTTTAAGCCGTCTTCATCCAAAACTTTCAAATTCTTCTCTAAAATTTGATCTGCAGAGGAGGATGTTTTCAGCCTCTTAACAACAGTAGGTGTAGGTTGTAGACGTAATGAACTTGAACCAACCAAATATCTCTCCTTATGTATATTGGACTGGTTATGACTACAGTCTGTATTCACGGCTGGATGAAATAAGCTTCGAGCTTTGAGTTCAGTCTCATTTTTCAATACAGGAGGACATTTAACTTGTGTAATATTGCATGGCTGCAATGAATTACACATTCCAGAGGGAAACACGCTGTCTGTATTGTTTATTTCTCCAGTATGTATTGTCATCAAACTTTTAACTGAATTTCCGTTAATTTTATTTAAAATCCCGTCATCAGTTGAGAATGATCCTTGCCTCAAATTTGAATGGTATGATGCAGCCGAGTTCTGGATAGGGGGGAATGTAGACTTTTCTAAACCAGTTCCCTAAAACCAAGCATCAATTACTATCAGACACCCAGGCTGTGTTAGTTCACACAAAACAACAGTCCAGTGATGGGGAGGAAGGCATATACAATTACAAGCGCAGAGGTGATAACAAAAAGACTCAAGCTCTCTATTTCCAAATTTGAAGAACGGTATGCATCCATGTGAAGCATATTTGCAAGTTTGCAATGCATTCAATTAATATAGCACAGAGATCTAGAGAGAAAATGAGTTAAAGGCTAATATAAAAAGATATATTTCAAGGATAAGTGCACTGCTACTCACAATTTATGAAGTGCTGATATTATTCTATGACAGTAAGATGGGCGACCAATTCAAAAAATTAGATGACCGCGTATTCTTATTTAGGAGTATTTAGACAATCATTCCTAATTGGTCAACTAGGAAGGAAGAGAAGCCAAAATGAACATGTAAAAGGATCACTTGATTCTGAGCTAGGATGATCTATATGGTTTGCAAACTTCGAGTTGTGCTTTAAGACTATCATTTACATAAAGACCTCTTATACACTGCTGAACTTCTGGTGATTCTTCGCTTGCTATGAATAACTATGAGCATCAGAAAGCAAATTCGTGCCAAATGTAACAAAACTCAAGATGTATACGATAATCATAAAAACTATCACACATATTAACACATACTCCGTACATACTTATGACTCCACATACCCCAAAACAACGATCTTAGAATCGATTCCAAACCATAGGCAAACAAATAAAACATTAACTAATCACAGTCATGGAGCTAGAACTACGACAATAAAAGGTGAACAGAACTGAGCTCACTTGGCTTGAAGATTCCATTTCAGCTAGCGTGCCACCATAGATAGGGGGAAGAGGCAAAATAGTGGCTGGTGCATCCGTAAACCTGTGTGAAGGAATAGAAAGCTGTTCATAGAGAGCCATTTTGTTTCTAGGAGGAGGTTTTGGGCCACCTTTCTCTGTATCATTCACATGAAGCCGAGGAAACAATGGCCCTGCAATTTTGCCCTCAGTTTTTCCTCCTCGCATTGCTCTCTCTTCTGTACTATCTCCTTACCGAAAACTTGACCCCAAGACCCCACTTTAAAAACCAGTACTCTTCTTCACCAAATCTACCTGGAAGAGGTCCAATCACTTCTACCATACTCACAATTAACTCAATATATTCTCACTCTTTCAACACCAAATCAACAACAACAACAGCAACAACGATTCCAATGTCGCCGGTTTTTGAAATAGAGCTAGACTCCCAATCACTGCAAGGCAGAAAATTCTTTTCAAACTTCTAAATCAATTTACCAGACAAACAACATCCTAGCTGGTACATACACATGAAACCCTCAATAAGAACACAACCAATATAATCACACTCCAAACCTAAACACTGTAAACAGCCTGAAATTCCTGAATGCCACAGATTCATGCAGAATTAAACAGACAGACATTCCAATACATTGCACAGAACTTACCAATTTCTAACAAAACCCAAAATCAATTCACTGGTAGCTTACTCCTCAATTCAACCCCCCAAATTCCTACCAGACCCAGATGCCAAAATCAATCACAAACACAATAATCTACAAAACCCTGATGCAAAATTCAATATAAACCCCCAAATCAATCAAATTACACCAAATTATAATCTACCCACTTCATACACCCACACATTTACCTGAAACTTATATCAGAAACATACTAAACTACCCAAAATCATCATAAACAACAGCTGAAATACTTAAAACAAGAGAATAAAATTAGATAAGAGAGAAAATATTATTACCACTGAATTCCAAAGATCATCTCACATGAAAAAGTGGGAAAAGAGAGTGTTATGTAACCAAAAAAAGACCAAAGTGTACAAAAAGATCACTTCTTTTTTTTCTCTTGATTATTATGCAAACAAAAGTTCAGTCAGCAAAAAAGAAATTTTTTTTGTTGGAAGAATGTGTGAAGCAGAAGATACCCACATGTAATATACAATGTTAAAGAGCCAATCTTGAGCCCCAAAATTAGGTGAAAAATAAGATCATAAAATCCTGCTCACTTTGCATGGCTTAATTAAGGTTAACTACGAATTAGGTGGGAAAATCACGCTCAATTTGCTTGGTTTTGCATCAATTTTGCTACAAAATTGTAATCCTGTCAATCTTTTTCACATAATAAAAAAATTTCCTTATATTCGATCACATGATCATCATATATACTATTAACTGCTGATGGGTTTGTTGCTTCTTGTTAACTTTTCCTCCACATTTTAAGGCTTACTTGGGTTAGTCCTTGTTTTGTGAAACTAAGATTTAGTGATGTTGAGTAGAATAGTGGGGTTAGTATTAACGTAGGGCTCTGATTAATTACTTGCGTAAACGGGATTTTGAAATTACTATCAAAGTTGGCTTCTTGTTCGATGAATCTGGTCCTAGTGTTTTCATAAATATAGTTACAAAGCGTATATTTATTTACACTTGAATTCACCACCAAAAAAATAAAAATTTACACTTGAATTACACGAATCGTGATGAAGTGTTTTTGTTTTTATTTTTTTGGACAGCGAGAAAATGGGTTTGTAGAATGGTAAATGATATCATAGGGTGATGATGAATTGATGATACAGCCTAAAGTAAAAGTTTCATATTCGATTCATGCATTAATGTTCGTAAATTACGATCAAGTTTAAGAACTGGAGGAGTCGGGATCAAGTTGGTTACGTCCATTACATGACCCAATGAACGAGTCATATGAGTTAGGTCCAAATCAACTAGAATTAGAGCAAGCCAATTTAGGTGCACTTAACGTACGAGTTATATTTGGGTCTGATCGGGGGTCAAAATCAATTTTTTAAGCCTTCCTTATGTTTAAATTGGACTTGAATTATTCAAGCCGGTATCATATTTGTAATGTTCAGGTCGGTTTGGATACGACATACGAGTCCAATTATTTTGGTCGTTTCAGTGAGATTAGTTCAAATGAGAGGCTAATTCAGATTACTCCGTTTTGTGCAACTTCGAGTAACACGCACAAGTAAATTGGGCAACATGTAGGGGCTTGAATCAGTTTTAGGAGGTCTACTCAAGTCGATTTATGTGATATGCTCGTGTTAGGGTCATTGTTGGATCGATTTTTTGTGTCGATTATGTTGATAATTTGATATCTTGAATGACTCACATCTGTTAAGTTTGTCAAATGTTGTTTGGTTTATATTTTAACCATCTTCAATTAATTTAACAATCTATTATTGATGGTGTACATTAGCAAAAATCTCTAACCAAATAATTAGTGACATACTCGTAATAATTATGTTATCACAAAAGAATGATATCAACATACAACGTCAAATGATACACATTAGTAGCAAACTAAGTTTATATCAATACCTTAAGTTACATAAATGATTTAAATAAATTGTATTACATTCCTTCAAATGATTAGATCTACCAATATCTAAACATTCATATAAAAGTGATAATAACACAAGTCTAACAAATCATATTAAAAGAAGATAGTTACGATAAAAGATTATCAATTTCGCCTTTTATATTAAAGATTTTTAAATGCATAGATTCAAGTTTCCAACCCCATACTTAATTGCTCGTTACTAGAATCAAACAACCTCGTTTCGTAAACGAGACAACATATATCCTTATGGACAACTCGCTTACCCTTCAAACAAAATTAACACTTACCCGTCACTTACCCTTCCCCTTACCCTTTACCAATTTAGTTTCGTCTAAACAAAATGCAAAAAGTACTTTATCTCGACGTGGAATTATCTAGTTCTTATTTTGACTTCGGTAAAAAGTAGCTTTACATTTAATCTGGATACCACATCACCACACGCGCATTGTATGACTTTTCACTCTACTAATCTTGTACTTAACACTAATAATAAAACTTGATCAGGAAGTTAATAAACCCCAAATGTAATAATTAGGGGGGTTTTAGCATAAAGCAGGGTGGTAAGGCAAATGTCACAAGTATTTGATGTTGAGTGACATTTACATTTTTATTTGGTAATGTATCAATGTCGGATAATCTTGGTTTAATGGCGCACCCTGCTTCCTACCACTCCACTTACATTCCTCTCCCTACTGATTCCGGTATAATTTCCTACAATTCCTTCTTCTTCACTCTACTTTTTTCATATGGGTTTTTACTATCTTGTTCTTAGTAACTTGTTATGTTTTTACTTTTGTTGATTATATTGTTTGTGGGTTGCCAATTTTGTGCAGATTTTTACCTGGGTTTCTGAGAATTTAGATGTTTTATGGGTTTGATTTAGTTTTTGTGAACTGGGTTCTGCTTATACTGTTGTAACTTATTGAGTTGTTCTATTTCTGGGTTGTCAGTTTTCTGAAGGAAATCTATCTGGGTTTTGTAAAATTTGGTTTTTTAGGGCTTAATTTGTTTTTGTTGTTATTGGGTTTTATGAAATTTGTTCTGTATGTATCATGCTTGGGCCTTTGGGTATTGAATCTTGTATTTGTCCAATTTAATGTCGGAATTTTGTGAAGAAAGTAGACAATTCTATCATTTTCTGGGAGTAAGTAGCCAAGCTAGGTGATTAAGTTGTATAGTCGATTCGCGGAAACGCAATAGGATGTCGAGAAGTCGAGCCCAATTGTTTTTTAGCTCAGTTGGTAAGGTCCATTGGGGTGGCACCCTAGGCGGGAGGGGGGGGGGGGGTTACAATGTGTGTAATTCATGCTCCTACTGTAAGGCTTAGAGGATCAATTGCACTTGTAGATATATTACGGTGGTTTTGTGCCGTCATGTAGCTATTTGCTTCAAAGATATACATGAAACATCAGATAGATGAAATTTCACTAGGCATTACTATTATTTGTGGGGGTTTTGGAGGTGAGAGGACTGGTTGTACGCATCCTTATTTCAACAAAGGCATACACTTTGTTGGCGTTATGCTGGAAGAATGTGTCACGAAATGTCCATATTTATTTGCTTGTGGTAGCATATTGCAACTTAGTATGTTAGGTGTTCGGTGTTACCATTTCGAGTATGCATTGAAGACTTTGGCTCATTGCTGCAATGTTTATTGAGCAGTCTGGTAGGTATATATTTCTTGGCTCGAGTCTTACTTTGAGATGTACCTGGAACTTGAAGGCATCAGCACAATGGCTTTGCAAAGCTTTTTCTCATTCTTTACGTTGATCTACTAATGCTTAAGTCTAGGTTCACCATATGATGCATCTACATTTGCAGAAAGTTGGATTACTATGATAGCATTTAGTGCTCCTTGCAGAAGTGAAAATGATATCTGTCAGTCTGTCACAAACATAATGGTTATTTTGTTACATGTTTATGGAAGAACCCATCTGTTTGGGCTCTCATGTTTAGTTGTTTACACAGAGAAACTTTTTTGCATATTCTTTTGCACACTTTCCTAGATTTGTTATGCAGGTGGTGTTGTGGAAGATCTTTTTGTTGGTGGCTGAGAAAAAGGTGTTATGGTAAATGGTAATCCCTTATTTACTCTGTGCAGGTAGCTGCAAGAACCAAGATCATGACTCCTTCTTATCATTAGTTCCAATCCATATTGTGACTGATGCATCCCAACTTCCTGAGGAACTTCTGAATCCCCATCCTGAAAGGCAGCTGGTTATTGGATTTGACAGTGAAGGTGTAAATCTCTCACGTCATGGAACTCTTTGCATTTTACAGGTCTTATTTGCCACCTCTTTGTCTTCTGATTAACTGGCATCGTAGAGTGCATGTTTATTGGAGAATCTTTTGTGTTGCTATTGATTCGCTAAATTCTAAAATTGAACATACACAAGATCTTTTCATAAAGTTGAAGATTCTTAGAAAGTTTGCAACCTGTTGCAATTTTTTCTAAATGTCTTGAGACAGTTTTTTCAATATTTTTTGAGACTTTTTGTGTTATACTTCCCCTTCAACCTGTTGTCTTTAACAATATGGCATCAGAACATACCCACGTTGATCAGGTTATGCCACAATGCCAGAGATAGAGTCTGGTGTGTGACTTAGCTTTCCAGATACTTCTGGCTTTAAGCTTTTAGAAAGGGAAAAGGTATCTAGTTGAATGACTGAACTGTAATGTTTTGTTGGGTGTGAGTATGCATGATAAAATTACTTTTCTGAAAAAGTCGTTTGTCAAGATCAGTGATGTTTTGTATCCTCTGGTACCGCTACATGCATACATTTGACTCTACTATGGAATTGATTCTCTCCTGTTCTAAATTAAAATTGGTTTATGATCAGTCATTGGGATTAGTTTTTGGTTTAGATAACTTCAATACAAACTGTAATTAAATGGATAGCTCTATGAAAGACTTCCATCTTTTTTTAATTCGCCTCTCCAGTTGGTTGCCAGGAGTGAATTAAGTGAATACTGTGATTACTACCTTCCAGATAGCTACTTCAGATGCTATATACATTGTGGATGCTGTTGAGGGGGGCAAGGAGCTCATGAATGCCTGTAAGCCAGCTCTTGAGTCTGCTTATGTCACCAAAGTGATTCATGATTGCAAACGGGATAGTGAGGTCCATTAGCCTCATTTGAACTTTTTATTTCTTTCGTGATGATCATTACCTGCATCCACATTGCTTTATTTAACAAACATTTAACATCAAATGCAGGCATTATACTTTCAGTTTGGCATCAAGTTGCACAATGTAGTGGATACACAGGTCGGTGTTTATTCAACAATGTAGAAATTTTTTTATAGTCATCCAAGTGACTCTGTTCTTCTGTACATCGGTGTTTGGTCCTTATCTGTTACGTATATATAAAGTTTTTTCTTGTAACTTGTCACGCCAGGTTTCTTTAAGATCTGAGTTGGTTGTCAATGAGTTCCATGAGTTCCTTACCGAGAGGCCGGTTTTCTCTCGTATCTATGAGTTCCTTACCGAGAGGCTTATACAACTTGTTCACCTATGCTTGAACATGATGAAAACGTTTTTTTTTTTTTTTTTGTGGAAGGGGTAAGCTAGAAAATACTTAAGGGGTAAGTAAAAAAGAAATAAAAAAGTAAGGCACAACAGCAACATAGGCATCTGCTGAAGTTGAGTGATTTAACATTTCAACGTGTGTGTTGTAAATTAGTATTTCCATGACCATGGCTATTTGACTATTTTGTCCTCATCGATCCATAGGCTCCAGGAATCCATATTATTGCCATCACTTTATTCAATTTTTGTTGGACTGTACCTGTATCTAAAAATCATGCCTCTGTTGACTTGACTTGTCCATTCTTTTCTTTATGGACCGAAGAATGCAAGGTTCCTCCCCTTTGATATATAGTTATGTTCCATGCAGATTGCATATTCACTGCTACAAGAACAGGAAAACTTGGGTCAATCCTCTGGTGAAACTATCTCATTTATTGACCTACTCGCTGACCGACGCTTCTGTGGTATGACTTATATCCTAGTTTTGGAATATTTCAGATGTTTGTTAGTTGTGTGATGTATTCAGTTTTTGTATAGTACGGGTTCTGAATTGAATTGTGATCAATAAGAAAGTCGCATGCTTCGTATACTGTGTTCATCAATCTGATAGCTGTGAAAACTCAGTTAAATATCGTGTTCCCAAATTCCTAAGTTGTGTCCAGAGGGCTTCACGTTAACAACTTGAATTAGCTGATTGCAAGCAGTTAGTGACAGCAGATGAATGTTATTTTGGTTAAGATCTATGGAAGGGGGAAGACACCATTCACAGCAGACTAGTTATCTTATTGTTTATTATAACTACATGAATGCTTTTGCTTGTGAATTTTGTGAGTTTGGTGATTTTTACTGTCTGGTATACTTGATATGAAAAAATTTCTTACTTGATTTCCTAAAGCAAAATGTAGTGCTTTATCTATTCTTCTAGCTATTATGCAGTTTAGCTGCCTCAAAACCCAGTTGTCATCTGAACTAATCTTAATTGCAGGCATATCTTATCTGGAGAAAAAAGAAGTTCGCTCTCTCTTGAAGCAGGTTAGTAACAAGGCTTGAAATCCGACATGCTTTAATTTCTGTAGGGCATGTCCTGGCTATGTTGTAAGATCTCGACAACATATCTTGACAGTTTAAAATAATTTAATTCAGTTCAAAATGTTGACAGTTGATGACTACGCCTATGAATTTTTAAATGGTACAGAGTTTACCGCGGAAGTTTCCTTGCGTATTTTAACATGATTCAGTTTCAATGTTCATGTTTATAGATTACCTTAAGCTAATGTTGTTGGCCTATGCAGGATCCACTGTACTGGACATTCAGACCCTTCACAGAGCAGATGATCCATGCAGCTGTGGATGATGTCCGTTTTCTACTCTATATCCACCATCGGATTATGGAGAAGTTGAATGAACAATCTATGTGGAGACTTGCTGTTCGTGGTGCATTATACTGTCGATGTTTCTGCACCAGTGACGATGGATATGCAGATTGGCCTTTTATCCCTTCGGTTCCAGGTTCGCTTAGATCCTTGCTATTCAACTACCTTGATTTGTGAATTTCTTCTCTGCTAATTCTTCCATTACCCTATGAAGAGTGCTGCTGCTTTTTTCCTCAAAAAAAAAAAGAGAGAGAGAGAGAAAATAAATAGAATGCTGTTGATTCTTCCTAAATACTCTCTGTTCCACGTCTATTGGCCCCATTTTCTTTTTGGTCTGTTCCAATTTAATCGTCCCTTTCTGAATTGATAAGTTATAATTATGATATTCTCGCTTGACCCTCGCCTGACAGAAGAAATTAAGTCCGTGTCAAGAGTATCTTTAGTTTGAATGGTATGATGGCTGAGAGCCTGAGATGGCTCTTCCTCATGACATCAGCACTTATGAATTAAGTCCCGGGCGATGATTTGGAAATTAAGTCAATTATTTGTATTCTGATGAGGATTGCTCCTGTGTTCTTTTTAATTTTTGCCCATTATGTTTGGTTATAGGAAGTTAGGAACCTCATACGTCAGCTAGAGTGTTTTCTATCCACCTTTGTGACTCTGTCTGACATTGATACTAGAGAGAGTTAATGACTTTATATACCCATTGAACCAATTAGATTGGGCATGGAACCTCCTTTGGACCGGAGTACGAGATGAGTCGTTCACAGCTATGATGTGATTGAAATTGCAACGAGCTGATCCGTCATTTGAATAGAGTTAAAGAACTTCATCTCTAATTTTAAGCTCCGTTGTTTTTCAGGTGACTTTTTTTTTAATGGAGAAGTTCCAGAGGAGGAGATACTATCTGCAGTTGATATTCCGGTTGGAAAAATGGGTTGCATTATCGGGAAAAAGGGGACTTCAATCC
The DNA here is from genome assembly GCA_038382645.1 of Spergularia azorica. Taxonomy (NCBI): domain Eukaryota; kingdom Viridiplantae; phylum Streptophyta; class Magnoliopsida; order Caryophyllales; family Caryophyllaceae; genus Spergularia; species Spergularia azorica. The sequence continues at coordinate 33,337 of JBBYHQ010206886.1, forward strand.
TGTACGTCAAACAAGCTTGCAAGTAATTCTCTTTGCTCTTCTGTGTGCCATGCTTCTTGACATATTACTTTTCTGTCTGTCATGCTCCCTTGACATTTGGCCTCTTTGTATTTATATCTGCCTTCATATATTGATTATAGTGCTCAAATTATCATCGGAGGCAAGAGAGGACCATTTGACAAAGTAAGTCTTCTGAAACTGTTGATGGTTCCTCTCATTTACTGTGAACAATTTTGCAATTGCGCATTCTGAAATTATATGTGGACTAGTAGGCAGTAGAGACTAATTTCCAGAACAATGATAGTGCTAATGAGTGTCTAGGACTGGAATACATGTTTCTTCTGCATTCCAATGTTTGTTAAACGTAGCAATTATTTTAAGAAACTTTTATGCTGTAGAATTATCAGTTTGTATGCCCTCTGCAATGCCGCAACATCTTTCTCTTACAAGACAAGGTTTATTGTTACCCTTGAGGCCTTGACTCATCTAATGCCGGTTGTTTCTAGAGCAATGAAAAGATTAAGGTTAATGGATGGCACTAATAACAATAGTTTTACTTCAACAGCGTTGCGTTCCTTCCTGGTGGAAATGTTTAATCGTATTTTCAGTTTTTCAAAGTATTACTTCCTCCATTCGAATTCAAGTCTAAGCTTCCTAACGTTTTGCGTATGCAGGTATTCATCATAGGACCAGCCACAGAAGTGAGGAAGGGGGAAGCCATGTTACGAGGTCTGTTGGACCATACTCTCTAAAGCTCTGCATCCTTGAAGTACAGAAACCGAGTCCCATTACAAACTACTCTTTTGCAACACCCTCTAAATCAATGCATCTGAAGCGCAGTAGCCTAAACCTGTATCTATCAAATAGAAAAGAAACTAGTAGTAGAAAAGATGCCTCATCATTCAACTGATTCTAGCTTGGTTCCTGGCATTTGATGCCTGAATCAGGTCGTATTCCCAACGAGTTTGGGAAGTACAGAAACAACTTAAAAAGTAACATTGGTCATTGGTGAAACATCGGCCTTTTGTCATTTATATGCCTTGTGCCAAGTTTCTGTCCAACAAAGTTTTATACTGTCCTTAAAATCAATCCTGGATCTTTACAGTGCGATTATCTACTGGGTCGGGTGACTGGGGGTGTACTCGATTTTTACACTCCTCCAAGTTTGAGTAACACTGATGTGGGTACTTTCTCTAGAGGGCACGTAAAATCACATCCTTATACACGATGACTTTGTAGCTAGGAACTGCAATACTCCAAACTCTGTTATAATGAGCAGAGGATTTCGATTCATAATTAATGAACTATAACTATAGAACTATATTGCTTCGATCGCATCAGTCTCTCTTCAATCACAACATCTCATGGGTGACGCGTTGATCTGGGCGTCAAGATATACATTTTTACGTCATGCGTACCGACTTCAGCAGTAAGCTCGCCTTGCACAGGCCATAGAGTTTTTTGCTGCAAAAAAAAATTTAACCAGTTTGTGCATCAGGGTCATGGGGTTGAACAGCATCAAAATCACATGACAAGCTATCTTCGAAACATTAGGAGACTAGTTAAAGTAGTAACATATGGAAGCACTTTCAACTTCACGTGTGTCGTACGAGCTTAAATCCAGTCTTGGGTCAGGATATTCGGGTCTAGGTCAGTCTTGTCGATTCTACTTATAATGGCATGCAAGTCGGATACGATGACGCTAACAAGAAAAGGCAACACTTACTAGCCACAAGTCCCGAACATCAACAGAAAGTGTTGGTGATATGTCTACTTCCTTCATATTGACTGTAATATTAGCTGGTGAAGGGCTTCTGTTCCATAGAACAACCGCCACCCTCGTATTTGTTAGTGCACCAGCCCAAACCTGTAAAATACAGTATTTGTTACGTCCGTTCTTCGAAAACTAAAGAGTTAAATTGGTGGTGTTTCGAAAATATAAGGAGATGATCCGGGTTCTAAATTTAGAATACCTCGAGGTCACCATTTTTCGCAATCTTTCTTCCTTGCATTCCGAGTTCATCTGATCATATAACAAAAGTCAGATGATTTCCAAGTAATAATCTTTTACCTTGTATGTTAAGTATTCTTAGTTATAATCACACGAAAGTTGTCCACAAACGAAAAATCGAACTAGTATAAACTTTAGTAACATTATTGTTTTTAGTAACGCCAACAACAATGACTTAATGAGTGACATACAAGTTTTCACTTGCTATTTACCTTGATTGACAGAAATGACCTCCTTGTTGCTTAGTAGCCCGTGCGTTACCTCGTCCATTGAACGCAAGTCACATCCGATCAACAATGGAGCCTACACAAAGTTGGTAAAATCTATCAAAACGGATGTTTTTATGCTATTGTCTTCCGAAAAGAGCGTACGACGTATTACAAAAACTTTAAAGTCGAGTTTCGAGTAAGACCATCAACAGTAAGTTATACAGTTACGAAATGTGATGATAGTATCCTTACGTACTTTGACTAATGCCCATATGCTGAAGTGAGAGCGATACTCGGCCGTTGTCATTCCTCCATTTCCTACTTCAAGCATGTCTGGATCTGTTCACATTATTGATCAATTTTATTATTTACTTCATTGTAATTAATCAACTAAATTGTAGCTGGGAGTTAAAATGGTAAAATATAGTTACCGTTAAATCCTCCAGGACCAGCATAAGGAGCCCATCTGTCATTTTGATCTGCTATACTTGTCATACTAAACCACACAAAAGATCAAAATGTCAAATATTAAACGCAAATCGATCTTAAACTTATTTCCGTTGAATCTATTTTTATCGGTAATTATAATAATAAAACTTATTTGGAAAAACAATTTCATAAACGCCAATTGATGACAAAGTTTGAGTTGTTGTTGACCCGTTTTACAAAGACTTTACCATGAAACAAAATTATCCAAAACAAAAGACCAATAGTCAGGTATAGTATACCTATTCCAATTATCTTGAATATCGCCTGTTGTTCTCCAACTGTTCCCAACAGCTCCTGCCCAGGTTGCAGGATCTTCTTGTCCCCTGCATATCAACAACTACTTGTGAGCAATTTTTTCAACAAAATACATCCATACTTGACTAAAGCTAAGGAAAATATGCAGCCCTTTTAAGGCCTAAACATGACATATGTTTACGTACGTACGTGAGTTACTCGTCACGTTATCGAAAGATTAACTCTACAAGTTTTAATATATAAATGTGTGGAACTATTGCTCTTATTGTCAATTGATTTTAGAACGAAATCCACTTGAGTTATATTTGTGTGGGTCACGTTAATAGGCTCAAATCTTACATCCTTTTTTCAGCACAATCTTCTTTGTTTTGACCATTTGTATAACATGTTTTTTTATACTTAAAGCGAAAGCCTCTATTAAAAAAACAATAACGAATGAATGTATGTCGGATTTACCATTCACAAAGCGAAAAGAAGATCTCTCTGCCGCAGTACTTTAAGGCCGCACTCATTGGAGGGTACCTACAATTTAACGATTGATGAGCATATACATTCATATTCATGGTCAGATTGGTCACGCATGAACAAAGTGAGGATTTATATATTGATAGTAATATAGTATTACCTCACTTTTGGACTTGTACCAGGATTTTCACAATTGTCATACTTCAAATAATCGATACCCTGTGTTCATGTATCAAATCAACACGGGATTAAATGTAATTCGAAAAGTTACAATAAAATTTTGTCGCTCATTTTAAACAAACGTTAACATTTAAAAAAGAAACGATAATATCATACTTTTGACACAAAGAAATAAAAGAATAACGAAGATTTCAAGTGCGGGAATGCATAAAAGAAATACGATTACTAATTACTAACCCATGAAGCAAAGGTTCTTGCATCCTGTTCTTCATGACCAAGTGACCCTGGCATGGTTTTGCTGCATGTTTGATACCTGATCAAGGGAAACTCATGAGTTTTGATAACTTGTTAATTAACACCAGAGATTTTGTAATTTTCATTAATTAGCAAATTAAAACCATATAATCTCGTAAACATTAATGAATTAATAATTAAATTAGAATGAATGTGTACCCTGCATCTGAGTAAATTCCCAGCTTGAGTCCTTTGTTGTGCACATAATCTGCCAATGCTTTTATTCCTGAAGGAAATGTTGAAGCCTTGGGAACCAAATACCCCTGGAATTTTTGTGTAGATAAAACACGACATTCGTCATTCGAGTGTAGGAATCCACTTAATTTGCGAACACACTTGGTAATATAATGGAATAAAACAAGTTAAAGAAAGTAAGAAACTCAACGTTTCTTGTTTTGTGACGTACTAACTAATGAGTACGGACTAGTTGACACAATTCTTCGGGACAATGACTTATTACGAGATCACTTCAAGCACATACTAGTATACATTTACGTAAATAAATAAAGGAGGGCAGAGTTTTGAGAGTGATGAGAATGCACCTGAGAATCTCTGTTGAGTTCTCCCCAGCAATCATCTGTAGAGTAATTAGGTGATTTTCCCGACTAACCAAGTAGAATAAATGTATATATACTCAAATCATTAACAAAGAAATTAGATTTACCTATGTTAATGTATTTGTATCCTAGTTCCGATAATCCACTCGACACCATTGCATCAGCTGAGGGAAAAGGTAATATAAATTTCGGTAGCAAAATATGAATTCGATTTAATTTTCTTATAGTATTAAACTATGAAATGCGTCTCTATAAGAAAAAAACCCTCTAAATTTTATTAGAATAAATTGCGAAACTACCTGTCTCTCTTATCATTTGCTCGTTAATGTTGCAACCAAAGTGGTTCCAACTATTCCACCTGGTGAACCAACATGAAGTACATGACATACATTATTATTACGCATGTAATTTGAACGGGGTAACGAAATTAGAGGAAGAAGTGTATATACCCCATTTGTGGTGTACGACCGAGACTGTTTCCGTATGACCCATCCTTTCTACGAAAATGTACTCGAGCCGCATGAGTAGTCCCCAACAGCATGACCATTGATACAATAACTGAGACTTTTAGATGCATTTCTGTAAGATGCGCCATTGCTCCTGACTTGGTTTGTAATGGTTATGTGCATTTACCCTTGTATTTATACTATCTGTAGGTCACAAGTAGGTCACAAGTGACTTAGAGAGTCAGAGCGTATATTTGTCATCATTCTATTAGGGAATGTATGAATACTAATTATTTCAAATATCTCAAATGTGATAAGATTCTTTTTGAAACATGACAAGATCGATTTTTAACATATTAATTAAGATCCTTCACGGATACGCAACAGTTTCTACCTTTAAGTTTTAAGCACATTATAACAAAATTCTAAATATTAATCTGATCACCAAGTAAGGCGGTTGAAATGTGCTTTGCGTTAAAAAAAAACGCCGGCTTACACTAAACATGACCTTGTGATACCCAATTATTCCCAAAAAAACCAAAAAATAAAATAAAAGAAAGGGGATTAAATCCAGAAGCAAGGAAGGTAATGTTTTTTTCTGTTTTTTATTTTAAAAAATAAGCAAGGAATGCAATAAATTAAATTAGAAAGAAACCATATAAAATCAAAATATATACAACCAAGCAACTCCATATATATTAGCCTCATACACACGCGTCTTGACTCATCAACATTATCTTATCCTGGCACAAATTGCTCCCTTAATATCGTGGCTATGTTCTACTTTTAGGAAGATAATGTCCTAATCTTACTAACTTATAATCCCATATCAACTAATAAAGGTTATAAATCATAATTTTAGTATCTCCATTTCTTTTGATTTATTATTTTCCTTTGAATGAGAGGAATTCTAAACAAAATATATACTCCGATAAAGAATCGCAACAAACCTACACCAAAACTCTAACCATTTCTAAACATTTTACAACGAGCTTGTTTGTGTATAAAAGTAACCGTTTATCTTGATTTATGGTGCATAGTATAATTTATCGTTATGTTACATTGGTGTGTATGTAATTAAACTACAAGTATCTAATAAAATCCGGCCTTTTATTTTCCGTGAACGTACTATTTGTTATTCCTTAAATTTAAAATTCAAATATCAACTCTTTTGTAAATTGGCACTCTGTGAGGGTCTTCCAACACTGCACTACCAAAATTTTGTTTAACACCCCGACCCTTCATCCGAAGTAATCACACCATGCTGAGTTTTGTTCCCAAAGACCAACACGGGGCCTTCTGTGGCACTTTGATCTCACTCATGTGCACCCTGGGGAAAAGATATCACCCATATTCCTAAGCTACGCCCAATTATGTATGTCCCATGCTAGACGACGGTATCAAAAGCACTCAAGAAGGCTGATGTGAATTGTCAATAGTCCCCCCCTTTATTGTTTGGAAGTAAAGTATATCTCTAAAATGGAGAAAAGATGATTAATTAAGGGACCAGTTGGAAATAATGTAGGGAAAACCTTGGTTTTACGCTAGAACTTTAGAAGAAGGAGAAGCAAAGGCCTAAAAAGCTGCAGTCCAGTGCTCACTGAGAAGTCGCTAGGCTTATCATTACTTGGGAAATTCTTGCCATTTTCATAAAAGAACACTCCAGGTCTAGTAGGAGGATTTTTGGTTACGAATCTAATAATATAAATTTCATAAAAAAAAATTAAATTAAAAGTTAAATCCTCGTCTCGTATAATGAGAATGACTCCATTTAATTAATCAAATTTAAATGTGTTGATTTGGAATTTAATTTGTTGGTTTAAACTAAACACAATTGAGTGATTATGGGTTTCCTTCATTATCCATTTATTTTGAATTCAAGTCGTATGGTAAAGTCACAACTCACAATCCGAGAGTAGTAAAGCTTCTCGTTAACACTACTCTAGCTCTCATTTCGTACACGATTCAACTGGTTAAGTTGATCAATAAATCGTTACTTACTGATCCAAATGCTCAACTACTACCATTAAGTATAATGACCTGCATTAAATAATTGAGTGGAAATTATCAACGAATAAAGTCACTATTCGGTTGTGTTTTATGAAGAAAAACGTGTTAGGATCCTCTAGAGTTGAAAATCAACTCTACTTGGTAGAGTTTGCCTAAAAAGTCAAGAATAAATTTTTTAACAATTTATTTGTGACCCTTAAAATTCTTTTTATTTTGTCTTATTACTTGTTTTGGTAAACTCCACCAACTCTACATAAAAGAAACTCTAGATGATCCTTTCCCAAGAAAAACCATTGAACTTTAATTTCAAATAAAGCAAAAAATCATCCTTACACTTTTTACCAACTAATAGTAGTTTAATTTTATTCTTCTTTTTTTTTTGACTGAAACTACCAAACTAGGAGTAGTTACTACGCTATGAACAAAAAGGGCAAGGTTGGTTAGCAACTGTGCATATTTTGTGGATTAGCTAGAAAGCAAAACATTGTGGAAAAGTCCACAAGCTTTTATTTAGACCTTTAGTTCGTTTCAGGTACGTATGTACGCATCTCAGTCCAAAGAATCAAACACGAGGAAAGTTACGTAATGTTTAGCTTTTCAAGATGTGGTAAGAGTAGGGACGGTGGCTATATCTCTGCATGGTTTACTATAATTTATATGTACTTGTAAAAAACCGTTCTCGTCTTTGAGTAAAAAATCGAGCTTGTAGGTTATGATTCAGTCAATGATTTTATACCGTGTTACCATGCATGCCTGAAATTTTTGCGTAAGCGCCGCCTACTTAACGCAGAGACGCTCCAAAGAAGCTCTACTACTTGTGCAATTTGTAAGAGAACTATCGTAGTCAAATTTAAGTCCTAAACAGATTAGTAAGGATTTAAGGTTGTATCGACAATTTTATAACGTAACGTTATATACTACTTCCAGCTGATGACATGATGTAATCTAGGACATACGGATAGGAGAAGAAGTTTGTCGATAAGTTTGAGGATCGAAATTTGGTGGGGATGTGACTACAATGACATATGAGTTGATCTTCATGGTACCAAAAGCTAGGATATGAACGACGACGATGACGAAAAAAGATGAGAACAGTTGACTTTAGATCAAAACGGTAAGCTTGAGAAGTGACAGCTTGTCGAATACTCTACTTTCTCGTGCCAAGGCTAGTAGCAAGGCCCAATAATAACAGAAAAAATAAATGGGCCGGCCTTGGATTGGAGAAGATGTCCGAAGTTAGAAGCCCAATGGGTATTGAATCTAATTAGGTCCAATGTGTACTCAAGGAGTAAGCCTGAGTTTGGCTTTGGGGGTGAAGAAAACCTTATGGGTCTTTTCAAATGTTTTTTTTTTTTTGTCGAATGTTGCCCATTTTAATTGTCGGGTATTTTGCGTCAATTTCGGGTTCGAGTTAAGTTCAGACATGGACAATTAGCTTCGTATCAGTGATCTCCACAATATCGGATCATGTACTAATTTTGTCATCAGAATAACCAAATTTCAAATATTATTACAAATTCATCATAATAATTATTCCGTATGAGTTATTGTAATAGTCATAGAGTTACTCTGGGTCAATCAGGTCATTACGGAACACGTTGTTAGGATTGGGTCGAATTTGGTCTGGTCAACATCAACTCCCGCTAATCTAGGCTATTCAGTTTTGAATCAAACGATCATGCATTTTGAGTCGGTTTTAGGTCCAATAGGGATATATGATCTATCATCAGAAGGATAGGCCACTCGGCTTTGGGACATTTCTTCCAGGTCTTACTATGGTGGAAGGACAACACAAGAATTTGGATTCGCGACTTTACACAAACAGATTGATCTCTTAACCATCGAACCAACTTCATTCATGGGCGTTGCCATCACAATGTAACTAGGAAGGGATGTGATGTCGGCCCAAATGTAGATCTAGGGAGCAAGAGCGGCCCATGACGCGATGTGTAAGTGGGCAGAGAACACACACTGAGCAATCTTTGGGCCCACTACTCGTTCAATAAAATTGTTGGGGAAACGACAACAAATTGATCGTTGGGCAGCAAAGATAGAATTATGCAAGGATTGATTCTGGTCACGTGCGCAATCGGGTGGGACCCGGACTCGGACAACTATGGGGATGTAGTACCATTGTACATGGCATGCAAATCTAAGCTCCCACTTAAGTCGAGTAAAGCTCAAGTCACATCTCTATCAATTCTTCAACAAGTAACCCCATCCCAAGATTATTTTTTGTTTCAAAGAAGTAATGAAGATTCGATGATTATAAACGCATTGATAAAAAATGGTCCTAACTCATTTCAAAAAAGAATTAAGTAAAGAGCTTTTTACAGTGCGATGTTTTGAAGTAATTGGTCAGAATATGTTACCATATACGAAGTTATGGTAATATCGTATATATCAGTAATATCTTCACCTTCCAATTTCCCTATTAAGATCATATTATGATTGTTAGTAAGTCAAAATGTATAAAGCAATACTGAAATGTAGTTATGCGGTTTTATAATTGGTAATTCATTATAACGTTGTTAATATTGGAATATTACATAAAAATTATGAAGTAATCCAAACTACATGGGAAGCCAATTCCAATTTACAAACCATCCTAGAAAGTAGAAACCATTGTCATTTGACCTAATATTATCAATAACTTAGCTTGTGGAGTAAGATTTTGGTCAACGTTTAATAATTGCATACTCAGTATACTACATTACATAAAAATGACGACAACGCCGCAAGAAAGGAAGTGAAAGAAAGCATATGTAGGTTTCATAGGCCACTCTTTCCTAGTGGGCGCAATTGCCGACCTATATATGTCCATTGTTACCTTGTGATCACAATGTGAATAACATATGAAAGATGGCTCAATATCACGTGGGATTCAACTAATTAATTCCAAACTGCTTGTAGCTAGAATAGTGTTTCTACATGTAAGTTTAATGATTAGTGTTAGCATTCTTCCCCTTTAAGGTTGCAAGTCGAGTAGTCGAGTGATAGAGTACATGGAAGGACATGGTGATCGATTTGCTAGAACGATACCAATGAACTCGATGATGAATAGGTGGTCGTCTCTCTCACATGTACTTGTCGTCGTCATTGAAAGTAAAATGAGAGTGTTTTATGTTGTGAGTCCATAACTCCATATATAAGCTAAGGGAGATATACGTACTCAAACATTGTTTACTATATTACAGGTGCATATAGCATACGCGTTCAAAAAAGGCGTACGTGCGTGGTAGAAGCTAATGCTTCTTTGGCGATATCACTCAATCACTGGCCTTATTTATCCATCCATCGAACCTCACACTTTAATGAAACTTGAGATCTTCGGCAAGTAGTAGTGATGGACAAAAATGTTCCAATCATCCACTTTATGTCAAATGGGACTGCTAGCAATTTCTAGATTATTCTTTCATTCTTTTATACTATGATCACATAATATGAGCGACAATTGTGATATGCATAACTTTTAATCTCTAACTTCATTCTCAGCCAATGCTATTTCTACTACATTTGTTCAATGTCAGTTGATATTAAAAGTGTAATAAAAAGTCGTTCCAACGTAGAGACATTTTCTCCGCGTTCCTTTACTCATAAATAGCTATGCAACAAACAACAAAGACGAAGCTCAGTAGAAAGGAATTAAAGAAGCTGATTCAAATGCTGGATCCTTTAGAGAGGTAGGATAACATATTATATACTATGCCCCTCTCTTGATACATTGATACATTGGACATAGAGTGCAATCTGATCATTTTATCATCAGAGTCAAATAAGATCAGATGGTCCCGAAATTACAGCTACGCCCCTCTCTTGATACACTTTCCCATGTGACAGTCAGCCTTTTGGCCAATGATAGCCTACCATGTCAGCAAACCGGCTGAAGGTCACGTGTGATTGGTTAATAAGTGAAGAATCCATCAGAAGTTTAAAGTGGGACCCAACGTGAGCTTCATAGTGATCGGCGGCCAATCTATGATCAAGATTCAAGGCTTACAACTTACTAGGAAGTGATTTTATGGGGTGTTCTGCTATATTTGGCATGCTCTATCAATGTTTTTTCTCGCTCCAATTCTGTTTAAGGGTTAGGTCTCGAGTCATCGAACTATTCTATTACGGTAGATTTATAGATTTTGGATACAGTATATATTTAAAGAAAAAACTATAAATGTGCCATAATGTTACATTTGGTAATCAAAGTGATGATACTTGAATTGTAATTTTGTCATATACTGTACAACTTCTATTATTAACGTTTTAAGTTCAGTAGTTGTTTTCCAACATTATATATTAATCAATCTCGAGATTTCGCAAACAGCATTATTGTTACTCCGTATTATTGTTGTCTCAATTAGTCACTTGTTCGTGTAATCGTATATTCGTATGCATTGCTTGATTCCACCATGCCAAGTGCCAAAATTGAACGTGAATGTCTTTCTTCTCCTGTTGAGTGTTGGCCTACCATGATTTCATTCCTGCTGTATTAGTGCCCTTGATGAGTTTTGATATCTATCATACATTCATACCCTGCCGAAATACTTCTACTACTAGGTATAGAAGATACGGGAAATTAAAATTCGATTCAATTTTGAAAAGCCACCACTCTACTATATAATAGTGAAGATAAATCAATAATAAACTCATTTAAAAGGTATTTGATTTAGAGAATGATTGGAAATGCGGCACATGGACTAACCTAGGAGGACTAATGGACTAATGCTGCACAAGCCGTGAAGTTGAATGTTTTTTTTTTTTTTTGTTTGAAGCAATACTACACTACTACACTACTACTCCAGCAAATCAGCACCGTGGCCGACATCTATTAATATAGCGGAAGCAGTTTTATTGATAGACTGACCTTGTTGAGAAAATACGACGTTACATGTCACGTTTTAACCCGTTATTTAAGGGATGAGGACACTTACCACTCACACAGTACAACTAACTGTCATACAGTGAAACTAAACGTTTTGTAGCAATCTTGCACTACATTACTAACATTTGTTGTTGGCGAACCAAATACTCAAATTCAATCCATATTTCATTTCAAACTAAATTATGCACACCCCAAGATCGACCATATCAATGGATTCATCTAAATTATACAATCACTCATTTGTTCTTTCTCTAGCAATTGACAAAATCACATCATCTATCAATATTAATCCAAGAGTTGACTATTGGCAATTGGAAAGGTCGGAAGGGTGGTCCAAATTAAATAATAATAATAATAATAATAATATTAATAATTTCTTGTAAATTATTCTTGAATCTTCATTCAGTATAATAATAATAATAATAATAATAATAATAATAATAATAATAATAATAAGGGAGTTTGCTAAACAAGTAGTAAAGCTGCTACTGTTAAAATGGACTCGAGCTGGAGCCTGATAATCAATATTGATGGGCCGCATGTGGGGATGGATCGTATCTGATGTGCCCAAGTGCTCTTAGACTATTCATCTACTTCCTTATAAATTATTGAGTTTCTTCCTTTTATTTTATATTACTTATATTTATGTATTATTTTGAAATTATTGATTGAGATGAAAAAAAAAATGAAAAATGAAAATTGAGTTATGAGAAGACAAAGTATCTAAGGAGAAAGTGGGGTTTCTGTGCTATCTTCTTCTCTGACAACCATTTGTACTTGGTTGTCAAAAATTTTAGAAAAATTTGCGAGACCGCACCTTATAAAATCAGTTTTTTGCGAGACCGCACCTTTTATGTTTAATTTTACGAAACTGCACCTTTTAAGTTTATTTCTTTGCGAAGCTGCACCTTTTCTCATTTCCGACCACTTTTGACCACTCTCCGATGTTGACTTGACCTAACAATTTAGGGATTTTTTGGGGAGGGGGGAAAGAGGGAAAAATTGGAGGGAAATTGAAGGAGATGAGTAAGGTCGGGTCAATGCCGGATAGTGGTCAAAATTGGATAAAATGAGAAAATGTGCTGCTTCGCAAATAAATAGACTTAAAAGGTGCAGTTTCGCAAAATTAAACATAAAAGGTGCAGTCTCGCAAAAAACTGATTTTATAAGGTGCGGTCTCGCAAATTTTCCAAATCTTTATTCAATGTGCCAACAATTTCATGTTAATAATGTTATAAACTCAAAGCTCATGATTTATGTATATCTACACTGAATTTTATTTATGTATAAGCTGTTAAGACAAATTAATAAGACACGTGTCGTAACGAGTTTCAACCAAATAGTTGTTCATTTATGATTAATGAAAGTTATTGCATGTATTAGTTCATTTTAACACTCATGAGAATTTCTCGCTGAATTCGGACATCTATGCTCAGGAACCCTTCCAGACTATCTGCAACCTAGCCCTCACTAAGTAATCTGGCGGTGTTGAGAGAGCTGGTCATATTATGTGCCGCTAGATAACCTTCTATACGAACACTACTCCTCTATTGTGAGAATGATCACCATGTTACTTGTGCTCCGGGCAGCATGGTATAAGCATTGTATGCAATAACTCAAATCTCTTTTCGCAAATTAGGAATAAGAGTTCATATTCACTTTATGCCATAATAAACTAATATAGGATTGAAAAATACGTCAGGTTGAGTATCCAATTACTCCGTATTAAGCATTCGGTTCAAATTGACGCAAAAGAAATCACACTAATTAAGTCGTTTAAAATAAGTGTGCAGCGTTATCCTATCTATATTTAATGTAGAAAGTAAGTGAGGAGTTATGACAACTCGTAGGCTCGACCTATATACCAGGTCCAAAATCCACAACTTTAGTATAACCATATGATTCAAACTCCTTAACTAAAGATTTCTAATAGGAGCAAGAGTAGCCAGTAAACCCAGTTTCTTGGGAGTAATAACTAAGCTAAGCTAGCTGCCTACTCAATAGTGTAGTTCGATTCTCAAGTAGCTGTGACAGCAATAGAGAGAGTGGGATGGTCAAAGAGAAATGCATGATTATTTGCATTAAATTTACGTGGTGAAAGTTGGCGTTTCACTTTCAAAAAAACTCAGAAAGTTAAAAACAATTTAAAGTAAAAATTAAATGGACTGCAGTTTAATCTAATTAACCAACAGATAGATTTATTAGTGAAATGATTAAAACTATGATTAACAGGAAAAAGGTTGGAATTTCTGCTGCTAAAAAGATGCCCCCACAAAAAATTGCCTACTGCCCAGGCTTTACAGTACAGATAGGTGTCAAAGGCATCGGATGAGCAGCCAAAAAAAAAGTCAGAACTTTTACTCGTACTACTCCTGCTTTTACTGTGAATTCATTCTCTGGAAAATTGCACTCTTTTTCTAATATCTTAGATAGTCATAAATGTCTAACTAGCTTTGTTTAATAATGTCTGTAATCTAAATGTCTAAACTGCTAGAAATCGAGTGTTACATCCAATATCAGTGGATTGGTTATACAAATAGTTGTTGAAAGTAAACTCTATTTTGAAACTCGTAGCAATAAGAATTACTATCGTATAGTACAACTAGATGTTAATGGTCGAATTGTATATACCACCAACTAACAATGTCAAGATTCGTCATTATGAAGCTATAGGGTAATAATTTGATAAAATGATTTAGCCTATTACGGCTATTAGTGATAGATCAGATTCTGAACTATTTATAGATTTTAAACAACAATTTAACCATCAACGTTAATTATATGTGATCGAGATGACATCGTGAACTCACAAAGTTACAGTTAATACCATCGAGTAACCACCCACGGGTATTTTTTTTCCTCACATACCCTGCCTCATCTTCAAAGAATATTCACTGTACTGTTCTAACACTCCTACCAACCTGATGAGCTAAAACCCTTATCTTTTCCTGTCACCTCTTTCTCTCTCTTGCACACTTCAACATAACTATTTATCTTTTGCTATATAATTAAAAAAACATGACATTTCTTATTTAGCCTATAAACTTTCACATTCAAAACACTGAAAGATCAGAACAACCATCAAACAGAAGACTTTCTTCCCTGCATCAGCATTCAGCAATAAGTTTGCTCCAAAGCTAAGGTAAATTACATTTAAATTTCCTTCCTTTTCACTCTTTTAGACTTTTACATGCATTTCTTCTTCTTCTTCTTCTTCTTCTTCTTCTTCTTCTTCTCTTTTATTAGTATCAGCATTATTAACATTATCATTATTATTATTACTGTTAATAAGATATAATATCTTAATATATCTTCTTTCATGAATAATATTTCTTTGACAAAAGAAGAAAAAACCAAGTTTACAGTTAGCCATGGCTGACGTTATATTCTGTTTTCCAATGATCAAAAGTTTTATCTTTCATCATCATATAAACAACTAGCAATATTTTCAGAAAAAAAAGAATTGAAATTTCAAGTGGGTTTTTAATGCAGTTTTCTACCAATTTGCATTGCCAATAAATAAAAAGAACAAGAAGCTAAAAATTTCATTTATGTAAAGTTTCTAACTTCAAACTTTATAAACCAGTTTGTTCTCTACTTCATTCTCATGACATATACACATATATTATGCTTTCTTCCTTTGTCCAAATTCTTCACTATCCACATCAATGACGGTTTCATATGACTATTCATATAAATTACTCGACTCCAAATCACGAGTTTGAGACTTTGCGGTTATAATCCAAATTCTTAACGATATTCATCAAATCGTATCATTTTCAGGGTTTTTATGATCATTAGTCCAATGGAGGGTTGTTCAAGCATGTCTCCATGGGCCAACATGTATCAACAAGGCGGTATCGGCACACCGGGATCCGTTTCCTTGTTTTCGGATCC
>JBBYHQ010207096.1:0-24357 GCA_038382645.1 Spergularia azorica
GTAAAGGTAACACCATGTCGATAATATTACCGTGACATAGGGAAATTTATGCTAAAAAACACAAATATATTATAATAAAAATGAAGTTTGAAATTTATAATATATTCAAGGGTTTAGACTCTAGAAATAATTAGGGGTAGAGGAATTAGAGTTTCATAATTGACCGAGATAGGAGAGTTGGGAAGTGGAGTTCACATGCGGTAAGCGGAGTAAAGAAAGGGAGATGATGCTGATTGGAAAATACGACGGGTCTAGGGTATTGGTTAGGGAGGCTGGTAAAGGAGCGAGATTAAGCGATTAGTGTGAACATTTGATTGGGGCGAGAGGGTATCACCAAAACCATTATTGGTGGTAAGAGTGTTGGTTAGTATAAGAGTGGGGGTGGGTGATGTTGGATAAGAATAATGTTGATAGTGGGACAACAGTTTTTGATTGGAGATGCGTGTAGAGGGGTTAATGGAGAAGTGGGGTCGCCTACGAAAGTTGACGGGGGACAGCAGCGACTAAGATAGTTGTTGAGTAGTACTTGAGTCGGAGGTGATTGTGGTGGTGGAGCGTGTGGATATTTAGGTTGATAGGGGGTCGAACAATTCAAGTAAGTCAGAGAGTTGGGGCTTTGGATGGGCGGGGGTTTCGGCCAGGATTAGGAAATCACGTAGGGGATGCGTGGTTTCCAAATTAATCATGATACCTATAGTAGATCACCTCTTAAATTCTGAAATTTTTTAAAAATGTTTGTTACTTTTAATTCTCATATTTTTTATCTCAATAAATTATAAATTTATGTTTCTCAAAATTATAATATCTTAAAATCCTTTAAATATGTTTTTTTTCAATATATTCAAAGTAAAAATATATTACATAATTAATATTGACATTTTTATTCCCGCGCATTTGCACGGGCCAAAATACTAGTATGTGTCTAAATCAAGCCTTTCAAACTCAAGAAGAGTAGTAGTGATTACATTTTATAATATATCCGAATAATACATCATTTTCATTATCGTCCTCACAATTTAATTAATTTCTTATGTAGTACTAAAAGTAGACCTGGCAAATAGGTCGGGTTGGGTCAACCCTACCCAGGTCGGCATATAAACGGGTTGGATATCCTTTGACCCGAACCCAATCCGTTTACTAAACGGGTCAAGAAGTTGCAACCTGAACCTGATCTGCCTTATAAACAGGTAACTCGACCTAACCTGCCAACCCATTTAAGTAGGTTTTAAACAGGTCAAATGAGTCAACCCAACCTGCCAACCCATTAATAAACCCAATTGACCCATTTTTTACCTGTGTACGTGAATTTTCTTTGTATTTTTCATTTTTTTTCTCGTATAAATGGGTCAACCAGGGTTAGACCTAACCCATTTTTGACCTGTTTATATAAGCGAGTCAGATCGGGTTATTTTCAGGTTGAATATCAGAACCTGAACCCAACCCATTTATCTAAACGGGTTGGGTAGGTCAACCCATTTAGTTAAACGGGTTAGGAGCTATTGACCCAAACCTACACTAAACGGGTCATTTTCAGGTCGGGTTGGCGGGTCGGGTTAATTTTTGCCAGCTCTAACTAAAAGGTGTCTTGGGTCAACCTCATGTCACCAACTACGTGTCATTTTTTTTGGTTATTGTCTTTGAGCTTACTTAGTCTTTCACTACAAAATGTGACAAATTGGTGATAATGGATGTCATTACGCGCGAGACAGAAAAAGATCCTTAAGACAAGTGTCCTCGTTAGCAAATTCATTAACAAGTCAGGTACAAGCTTATAGTAACTTATGCTGTACGTACCGAGCTATGTTCAGTCAACTCAAACATGTCTAATTATGGCTTTTTCTTGCCAATTTCTACCTCATCATCTTCACAAGTGATAATAATCTCATCTTCTTGCTTTTACTAATTACCCTATAGCAAACAAATAACTAAGTTTTCCTATACGTGAAAGGTAATGATAACGTCATAAAACTAATCTCCTCTAGAGTCTAGACATAAATGCATGCATGAGTCACGTAACTGAAAATCCCGTATTAGACCGCCAATATTTCAAAGACACCTTATATGTAACTGAAAATAACTTATCTTAATGCAAAATTGACTTGGAAGCTTCAAATGTGAAAGGCAAAAGAGGTCGTCCATAGTTTCGTGAAGCATGAATAATTAGCTGGAAGAATAAGACTTGTGTTTGCATCAGTCGTACTAATGATAATATAAATATGGATTATGATTAATAAGGTGAAATAATTCAATCCTAACCGTCCAACTGCCGCTATCATATATTCATACTTACATTAACAGATCAAAATCACATGACGCATTCCTAGAAGAATTTTTTCATTAGTCTTTCTCTTTGATCATATAAACTTGTACTTGACACATGTTGATCAACCATATCATATAAGATTCCTTAAAATGTTTAATTTTAATTTCAAGGTCCACTTTCAAGAATGTCATATTCCAATTGGCTGATCACAATTTTAGTTTAATCCAAATTATAATACGGAGATCCGGATCTCCAGTACACCTTTATTAAAAGAAAATTGATGAAAAACTTTGAAAATTTGACAAGATGACGAACTTATAAAACTTGGTTCAACTATTAGTAGTGTCTTTCATTGTAACCATAGTTTCAAGTTTAAAGTCTAAATTTTTTGAAAGGGTCATGCACTTTTATAAGCTCGTTGTTAAAGTAGCTATTAATTTCATAACTATAACAGATTGATACAAATGTGATACGAAGAAATCAAAACATGTCATTGATTGTTCATATCACGAAAACCTGAAAAGTCGAGTTCAATTTCTAGAAGCGTATTAGTTTAAACTCATTAAAACTTTAGAAGTTTATAACCATTAGACTAAAATGGTCACATATTATATACTCCTATCCATTTACAATATGACTCGAATCCGCAATAAAACGCGATTTTGTAAAATGCAAATAAAAAATGTGACAATATAATAGCCGCAAAGATTTGAGCTCGTGGCACAATCCTAATAACAGGTGTGAAATCAGAAGACATGTGTACTTCTGTCAGTGGGTCCCACATGAACAGATTTTATCTAGGGAGCTTCGCTACCTGAAAATGACACGTGTTCCATAGACTCCACAATGTCCAACAAAGCTTTATTAGCAAGAACCATGCGATTGGCGCCACATCACCTTGGAGTGGGGCCCATGCTTTTATTAAAAAAAGAATTAAATAGGAAAACGACAACGTCAGAAAGATACAATGTATTTCTGATGCACATGTGTCGCCTAACTGTTGGATAACGCCTGACAAGGTTGACAGTGACTTGTCTCTAGTTAAAGCTAGCTATCTCATTGGTTAACATGGGGGATTAATGTTAATCTTAATCTCGGTTTAATTAATGTTCCTAGGTTTTTCCTCTGATTATCGAAATCTTGTCATTGCTTGTTAACCATTCTTTACGGAACCATTGCTTGTATTGTTTAGTTTTGTGAAGTTTTTTCGTAAGTCCTGCAAAGATTTGTCGTATGATGAAAGAAACAAAGGGGAGAACCAAGATTAGGAGAATCGATAAATAATGTGTAATGTGCAGTATAATGTCTCTTTTCTTCTACGCATGTAGGCGCCGCAGCGTGCATTGCTTATTGATGCTAAAAACGAGTTTTAAAGTTTTATACCCATTTACATCAATGTGGAATAGTCTAGTTTTTCTTGTTGATCTATGTTAACATCTGTCCAACCACATCATTTTGGAGCAAACTTATGTAGGGCTAAAGAGTTGTCAGTTTATGATAAAATAAAGCAACTTCTGAACTCGAACTCTCTAATCTCATTGTAACTGACTTATCCAAGAATGACATTCTATTTCGTTCAAGAAAATTTTTCTATGAATGTATCTACCTTTGCGTGCATTATTTTTTACCCTTTTTGAGTCTTGATCTAGGGGTTCAATGATAAACAAGTGATTATGTAATTTCATATACGGTCAAAATATCCAATAAACGAATTCAGTTTAGTCCTTGGATTAAATGAGCTCCAAAATTTCTTAACATGGAAAAACAGTTCATACATTTATGGTAACATCATTTGTACAGCAATATAGTTGAGATTTTACATCAAATGATACCAATCTCACTCCAATGCAATAATCCATAATCCTGAAGATTTTGAGAACTGTCCCCAATAAAATTCTTATCACTTCACTCGATCGAAGTGCTCAGTCATCGCACAGCTTAAAACTTGTCTCCAACAAGGTAGGAGAACATCATAAAGTACAATAAATGCCAAATAAAAGAATACAAGCATATAATACAACTTTGTATTCTATGGTTGTGAGTATTTCACGTCCACAACAACCATAAATGACCATGACAGACCTTTGAACAATTTATAACCAAGACCACACTAACTCAAGTAAAACTAGTCCGCATAGTGAGCAACATTTTAGTTATCGTTCAACATTAAAACTACGGAGTAGTACAAATAAACAATTTTCGGAAGCAAAACTAAAAGTATTAGTCTGTAACTATTTTTGGAGACATCTAATAAAATTCGAACGATAAACTCGGTATAATAACACTACTCTAAGAGTCTAAGCTAGCTGGCGCAGTAAATTAGTAGGCTTAAGCAATGCAAAGCCATTTAAACGTGGGTTAGTAGATTACTCAAAGGAAAAACCAAAGATTGAAAAGAAGGACGTGAAATAAAAAGTGGAAGAGTAAAGAATATGAACAACTTTTACAAGGCACTAGAAGAAAAGCACCACACGTTACTATACCTTATTGGTAATCCTGTGTGTATATCTACATATAATATATACAGCATAATATTTAAATGAACCTAAGCATAGGAACCTCAGAAGTGTTGGTACAAAAAACTTGTGGTATGATATATAAGCCAACTAATCTCAAAAAATAACACACTCCTTTGCTCATATACATCAAACTAAGATCCATGTTTTTCTAGTATAGTACACTACAAATCTCGTCTTAACAATCATCTCTCAACGACTTTACCAGCTGTCGTAAAACTCGGCTACAAAGAGAAGAAGCAAGTATGATGTTTGATGAAGGAGATTACTACTCACCTTCAGAGGTGTTTAGTTGCATGACATCATCGCACTCGAATTCGAAGAAGGCAAAGATGATGAACAAGAAGAGGTTTAGTGATGAACAAGTCAAGTCACTTGAGACCATATTTGAGAATGAGACTAAGTTGGAGCCCAAAAAGAAGGTGCAGTTGGCTAGGGAGTTGGGGTTACAACCACGCCAAATCGCGATATGGTTCCAAAACAAGCGTGCTCGTTACAAGTCTAAGCAGATGGAGAGAGATTACAACATCTTAAGATCAAATTATAATGCCCTTGCATCCAAGTTTGACAACCTTAAGAAAGAGAAGCAATCTCTTTTGTCTCAGGTATGTGTGATTTTAGTTCAATCTACAATAGTTCAGTTTAAACGCCTTAAGAAGGTTCAGATATACGCAATCTTAAATTTTCACATATTTCTGCATAACTAGCTATTTCCATCATTACAAGTCCCTACCTTGATTGATAACTCCTTGCATATCATGAGACTTGAAGATTTGAAGTCTATTCATTTATAGGGTTGCATTATGCATTAAAATTTAAGCTCATTTATAAAACTACATTGGCCAATACAAATGAATAGGACACTCCTTCGTTTTCTCAAAAAGTAATCTGATAGAAATTCAAACCAAATGTTAACTATCTCGGAAAACAAAGGTAGCGTTAGAATCTAGCTAGGTAGGTTTTTAAACACAGATATGACTTGATATGCACGAAAAACCAACTAATAATTTGCTCTACAACGTTTGCAGCTGGAGAAGTTGAAAAATGTAGTAGGGAAACCAGAAGAAGAGAATCAATGTGGGAATGATTCCGGGGTGACACATAGTGAAGAAAGTCGATCCGAAATCGACAAAGACGAAAGCAACAACAACAAGAATAAAAAGGATGATCCAAGTGAATTAGGAAAGCCAACATTATCCTTAGAAGGATCCGAGTATGGAGCAAGCATCTTATCGTCTGACGAAGGCTCAAGCGAAAACACACATTATTTTGGAATGGAAGAAGAAACAGATTTATTAACAATGGTGCAACCTATTGTTGGTGATTCATTAACTTCAACTCAAGGATGGGATGATCTTCATCCTGAGGGTTTGTTTGATGATCAACCTGTTGATAACTCCCAATGGTTAGACTTTTGGTCTTGAAACAACTCAAATCAATTGATCATCAATTTGCGCAATCAAATGCGACTATGTGAGCTGAGTGATCAAAGTTGAAAGGGGTAAAGTTGCGTACATCTGAACCTGTCTAGTCCCAGTCCACGGCGGTATATATGTTGGGTTATTATTAATGTTTCATACTAGAATGTCATCATTGTAATAATTTTGGTAGAGAAGCTTATAGGACTGGACAAGGATCGAGTAGTTGGTTTTCACATACAAATTAAACCAACAATGTTTGGTTGTACGCCGCGGTACCAAAGGTGATGGGAATGGCTCACCATTAGACATTAGTACAAGCTATAGTTTTGTACACAATGATGTTTGATATAGATGTCACAAGGCAAGAATAAAAGAGTATATAGGGTAATATAATTCGGGAAAGCATTCAGAGGATAATTGAGGTTTTTGGCTGATTGATGTAACACGATTTTTCTAAATGCTCTGAACTTATCGACCAGAAAAAAAACCTTTGCTCGATTAGGATGTAACAAGTAACAACGGAGTAGCAAGTCGAAATCTGGTAGATGAATAACGTGCATGCATTTGTGTTAGGAAAACTAAACATTGCATGTTTGATTCATACTTTTACCATTGAAGGATTCTGGTCGCCACCTAAATATAGCATGATTTTGGTATGTAGGTAACACTTCTTAGAGAAGAGAGTGTGTTGTCTTTCCGAACACTCAACTTCATAACACTTCTTAGAGATCGAGGAAAGTGTGTTGCCCTCATAGGAGTTAGGACCTAGGAAGGTTGGGGAATAGTCACACCTATGTTATTGCGCAATTACCTTTTTCATATTATTAAATGTTAATTGATAAAGAAAATTCAAATTATCTTTCTTAAATAATCGAAACACTATGAGTTCATCCAATCAAAGTGTGTGATACTAGAGAAAGAATGCTCGATCTTTGAACTCCCATTGAACAATTTGGTGAGAAACAAAAGATAACTATGCCTAAGTCTATGTATTCTCATATGCCTACTCTCTCCAAGCCGCCACAGCCACTATATGTCGACATTTCTACCTACTAAAGAAAATTAGAGCACCAAATCAGAAATTTGAGATCATCACAAAACCATAAACATATACTCCGCTCGATTACTTTACTCGAAGCTAATGCTACAATCTTCCTCGACATGGCTAGCCAACCGATGTATTTATATATATAGGCTCCTAGTATGTTCGTTTCCCACTATTCTTCTTATTTTGCTCGAGCTATCTCATTTTCCGAGCCTAATAATAATGACCTGATTTCTCACCTAGGAGCTAGTAACATTATTAACCAATAAAGTAATCTTTACACTAACACGCACTACTTCCACACGTCGTGCATTTCTACCGAAGAAAACGACGTAGCAAAAGAAAAAAGACCCTACTCTTGTAGATGAAACAATAGAATAATCCAAGATTCTAATGATATCACCATAATCATTACGTCCCCTTAATTATTTTGTCCATCATATCACCCCAATCAACTCAATGACTTGTATATATAAAATCGTTGATTCAACATTTTGTAGGTCACAATTCTCAAATTGATCGACAACATATATATTTGGCCATGATTTGACCTTAATTTGAGTCATTCAACCAAAATCATTCAAGTCGAAACTCGAATACGTTAATTTAACATTACGTGAATATTTCTAGGGTTTGAAACTCGTCTACGCCCGAACATTAATTCCTCTCGACCAAACACGGAAACATCAGACAAGGAACGGAAGTTGAAAAAAGACGATTAACCGCTAACAAAAGTGGATTAACAGAAACATACCTTAGGATTAGGAGAGAGAATTTGTTAAGTTCTTGGGATGTCTCGCTTTCGGGAGTAGGGCACACTTGTAATTGCCGTGCGTATTTAGAACATCCAACACCCCGCGTTTTGTCACCACCAAAAAAAAAAAAAACACCCCGCGTTTTGTCGGTGGATTTATTATATATCAGATTCAAAGGTCAAACAAGGTTAAGTATTAATAAAAACAACACGAGACAACAATGCGACAGTTTGGCCGAGTGGTCTAAGGCGCCAGATTTAGGCTCTAGTCCGAAAGGGCGTGGGTTCAAATCCCACAGCTGTCATTATTTTTGCTTCTTACGTTAATTATTTTTGTTGGGCGATTGTGGGTGGTCGGCCTTATTAATTGGGCTACATTGAATGGGCTGGGTTACGACATACGTTCGTGTTTTGCGTTTTTTTTTTCCCGTTACATAGGAGCCGTTGATGCCTTGCAGAAGGGATGAAATAATTTGAACCCGAGACAAAACGGGTCAGGTTAAATTATAACCACTAGGCCAACCTCGTTTTGGGTTTTCGTGCTTCTTCTATGTTTCCTTTTGTTTTGGAGTGAACTATCTATCCATTGGTGAATTGGGTCTAGTGCGAGCGTCATTAACATTGGAATAAATTTTTTTTTTTTTTGGGGATAAATCATAATCATTATTTTTGTTTAAAAGAAGTAACTTATAGTTGAGGAGTATAATTCACAAATTATGACGTAGATGTTGGCGAGGTCCATCCAATAATCCAATGTGTTTCCCAAATCAGAATTTGTCACATTGGTAGAAAAAAAAATAAAGTCTCACAAATTAGGGTGTAATTTAAAATGCACATCAATTTTGGTCTAAGAGTAGATGCACAATAAAATAAATAAAAACTCAAATCGAGTTCCTTGCCTTGGGGCTTGGGTATATTGGGTATATATATTTGGTTCAGAACAATTGAGAGGTGAGAGTCGTGTATCATGTCGTGTTTTCGGGTCGGGTCAACGTTTGTTTGGTCTAGCACCCTAGTTGGACCAAGAAACAAGGGTTTGTGGCCTAATCTGGAAAAAATAGCCGTTTCAAGTTCCAAGTTTCCAACCCAAAATTTGTAGCCAAACCATATTTCCACTTTCCAGTAACAAAGACAGTGAAAACTGAAAAGTTAGGCGAGAGGAGAGGGAGAGAGAGAGATGAAGGAGGTATGCTCAAATCCAGCATCAAATCCAAATAATAATCAAAATTATTATCAACCCTTTCCAAAAATAGCAATTTACATAATGATCCCACTTTTAATTACTTCCCTTGGAGTTTCCATCTTTATCCTTGCTGTTGTTCACAATGCCACCTTCTTCCTTACTTTCCTCTTTCTCGCCGCCGTCGTCACCGCCTTTATTGTCTGGAATATCCGTAGCTTCCGCCGCAACGCTGCCCTCTTCCGCTTTCTCCGCTCTTACCCTTCGTCTGACCTCCGCCTCGCCCGTCACGGCCAGCTTGTCAAAATTACTGGGGTATGCCTACCTACATTTCTTTGTTGCATTTCATACGTTAGTTTATGTCCCACATTGGAAAAATAGAAGCGTATATATATATAAGTCTAGTGGGTTACTCCTTACTCGTAGTTGGTTGAATTTTGTTTTAGAGAAAAATACGGGATGAAATTAATGTACTCCGTGTATAAGTTAGTGGGCTACTCGTCTTATTCTAGTGGCACAACTTATCGCCAATTGATTATACGATGAGACAGTGTGTTAAAAGATCTTTATGCTATGTTATGTTATGTTATGTTATGTTATGTCCCACTCGACAGTTTACCACTTTGTAAGACTATTATGTGACCGATAGTTTTAAGATGGAACCTCTTTGGACTTTTGTAGTAGACGGCGATTAATTCTTGCTTGAAATGGATCATGGATATCATTATAGAGTATCATGTTTGGGTGAATTGTAGAAGATTCTCATAGTGTTGTTGTGTCAATGTCAACCAGTCTCATGCAGCAATGTATCTCTTGAATCTTCATATGAAAGGGTTGCAAAGTGTGTCTACACATCAACACTTTTGTATGAATATCAAGGAGTTGGATTGAAGGCACTGGATGCGAAAGCGCCGAGCTTTCTTTGGAGATTAGCCTATTTAGAGGTATGTGATTCTGATGTGAAATGTGTCAGTCTAGCTTTGCTGATTTTGATTGACTTTGTATCGTATATTTTCATCTCATTTCTGTAGTGAGTACTCTGCTGCTCTTGATTCTGAATTGTTATATGCAGTGTGTACAGTTTAAGTAGAGTTATTGAGATGCCTTTGCTTGCTTTGATGTTCTTAATTATTGGAATATCATGTTGCATAATGCATAGTATGTTGAAAACACATCAAGAATGTTTCTCAATGAGCCAAAATGAAAATTACGTCAAGCATTGCATTCGGCCCTTCCTTTCCTCGTCATAAAGCGTGAGCCTTTGAGGCACCGGGTAAAGTTGTATATAATGGTAGACAAGGACACAGGGCTGCCCTGCATTGTCTTAGATTTTTCATGCCTAGAACATGTTACAGTTGGGATTTTGCTGTCAGTGAGCGAGTTGATTGGTTCGCGTTGTGCAGTTTCTGATCAAAGTTAAACTCATGAGTCTCTTGCTACTCATGGGAGTATGATTTTCGGTTTTGTTTCCTTAAAGCAACCTCCTCTGAGTATAATTCATCTAATCGCTCTTCATCTCACAGTTTGTAATGAAACCATGATATCTTCACGCACATTTCATTTGTATATTTACAGTTCTTGCATTTTGAGGTGTTACCGGAAATTTCTTACACTGATGCGGAATTAGCTTATCTCCGTTAATTTTAGGTTGAATTTTTCATGCCAGATTGCTGTCTAAATGAAACGGAATGCAAACTTTAGATTGTGTCTGTTGCCAGTTCTTTGTTTCGACTTGGATAATAATAAGAAAAGTTGACATTTTATCTCTGTGCTGATCAAGTCTTGTATCTTATAATCTGATGAAACTTTAGAATGCTTCTATTGGCAGAGGTTGTCAGCAGACTTCTACATATCTGATTGAAACTCGGGCATTCGAGCCTTGGTAAAAGCTGGTGGCGGAGCTAGAGTTGTTCCCCTCATCATAGAGAGCAGGCTTGTCAGTACAAAAAGAAACAGGATTTTATCTCCCAATTTGACAAAATGGTTGTCAGAAAGAAATGTATTAGCTGACTCTCGTTTGATACGCCTTGAGGAAGGGTAGCTTCTCATATCTGTGTCCTCCTGCTTGTTTTCAGATCATTATTCCTCGTCGTTGCTGAAAGCACTTACAGTTTTTACTACTTGTTAACAGTTATATGAAGGAAGGTGACCACGTAACAGTGATTGGTATGCTGCATAGAGGTGATGATGACGATATTGCCACAGTTATTCAGCCACCAGAGCTGATCTCAACAGGTTGTTTCTGGCAAAGGCTCCTACTCCCTGTTGATTTTGACGGCCTTATAATCGGACTTCCTGTTCCTGACTGCTCTGAAGTAAGCTATTTCCAACACCCTCAACATCCATGATTCATTTTAACCAAGCAGAATGAAGACTACTAGTCTAGGAATCTTGTTTTTCCCTTTTCCTAGAACCCTGCTATGCAATAACCTAAAAATCAGGGACAACCTAACCTTGCACAAAAGCCTATTTTCAGGACCTATCACATTTAC
Organism: Spergularia azorica; assembly: GCA_038382645.1. Taxonomy (NCBI): domain Eukaryota; kingdom Viridiplantae; phylum Streptophyta; class Magnoliopsida; order Caryophyllales; family Caryophyllaceae; genus Spergularia; species Spergularia azorica. The sequence goes on from JBBYHQ010207096.1 coordinate 11,672, forward strand.
AATGGCAATTGAGCATCATCTTTAAGCGGTCCTCACGGCATTAACAAAGTTCGCTTTCAAGATGATGAGAATTCAGAAATCTATTCGGATTCTCCCCGTTGTTTCACTTCTAGATCAGCTGTTTTTTTACAGTACTGGAATGTTGGAGAAGTGAAAGCAGGCAAATACATGGTGAAACTACTATGCAAAATGCCATCTTTTTGAAAAGGGGTGATCCATTGCTTGCATGAGTGGACTTTAACAGAATTCTAGTATAGTCCCATTGGTAAATGACTCAATTAAACTCCATAGTTGTGAGTCACTTGTGTCATATTCTACTCCCATAATCTAATTATCTTCAAGACTGTAACTCGATTCTATCTTAGACTTTGATTTTCGCGGTTGAAATGGAATATGCATAGCTATTGCTTGGGAACTACTTCGTTTTAGAGAAGTAGATGGAAGATTACGTATCTTTGAAGCTGAAAAGCATTCAAACCTCAGCTTATTCCAGCAACTAAAAATATCACAGACAATGTCTTTTCTTCTTGTTCTTTTGTTCTTTACAAAAACAGGCAATATGTCATAATGATAGATCATATCTTTTGGAAAATGTGACTCTCTAGATGGCACAAGTTAGTGCTAAGTAGCCTTGACATTAAAATGAGCAAGAGTCCTTCACCAGCAGTTCATCTGGCGTTAGGATGGACAGGATTCTTGAGAAAGGTATAGACTATCTCAACCAAGAGTATAGACTGATTGCTGAAAAGTAACACAGATTAAAAGTCGATGAGTTGAGCAGAGAATGTATGTAGCTTTTACTAGCTCGAAAGCCTTAAAATGTGCATTGTGGTATCGGATTCAAGTTCATCTCCATTGCTTCAAGTGATACTACTTTACATTATTTAGTACTAAAATAGTAAAATGTATAATTAAAAGTCCCACCCTTTTATACCCATAGCTAAAAAGCTAAATCCATACTTGCAAACGTATGCAGATTTGGTTTTAAAAGCTTCATTGTTTTCATTTGTCCCATCATAATTCCAGTCAAAACACAAAAATAAAAGAAAAAGGAAAGAAAGATGAGCAAGTCGCAAAAAGACAAGAAATAAAGGATTAAATGTGCACCAATCGTAGTTGCCCTGGACTTAAAAGGTACAAAGACTTCCCAACTCAAAATTGCATATATTCCGTTTAAAACTTGAGAAATAAGGTCTCTTGAGTCATGATCTCTCTTAATATTCCTCCTAAATAAACAAAAAAAATTAAGAAAAATAAATAAATCTGAGAGTATAATAACGCCAATTTGGTGGGTATCTTCGGAGTACTATCTACGTCACATCATCCAAACAAGTTGGTTGGACTTCCTTTAGCGTTCAGTAAACTTATTGGAACGTGCTTAGTAACCATAACGTAACACCTTAGACTCTTAGAATCGTATGAGATGGATCCACATATACGGCCTTCTTTCTAACCATCCAACCGAGATGAAAATTTATAAGTATAGAAGACATATATTTCTTAGCGTATTGAGTTTGTAATACAGAGTGTTCAAGTCAACCGATCTCGTACCAATAAAGTGCAGTTCCTTACTTCCTTGTGATACTTTCTTTTTGCTATACCTAGATGAAAGAAAGTTACCTATAGCTACACCCTATGCCATTTTCATCACTTGCATTGGTAAAAGAAGATTGTGAAAAATACACTAAACTTTTTAATCCAAACCAAATCGAGAAAATCTGGCAGGTCTGATATATTTACAGGTGAGAATAATTAGCAATTTTAGTGGAGGTGTCGGACTTCGCAAGTGGATATATATATATATGGTTGGCATGTTTGACTCTCCTTGAAATTTTGCTAAAGTTGGTTAAAAAAAAGTTGCTTTCTTTTTTTCTAGCTCCTTTGTCAACGATTGATATGAACGTTTTAAAGTTACAATTGATATGGAAAATTTTGAACACAAACAAATAGAACCTGAAACTCGATGCAAATTGTGAAGTTTTGGATTCGTTTTGGACCATATATGATATATGTTCAGTTGTATGGCCCTATGGCTTCCCATGTGGTTTCCTTGCTAAAAGTAGTAGATTCACTTGCTCGATCACATAGCTCTATTTCAGAAATTATACTTGATAGTTAAAATTCTATTCCGATAAAAGGATATTTGATAGACGTGTGGCCTTCAAAGTCGCTGCACAAGCCCTAATCACGAACTTTTTCTAATATATATTAGACCTGTAACATTGTTTTTTTATCTCTAATGCAAAGAGGCAATTACAAACGAAGGCAATGTATGCATATACGACATGCATAAACCTTTCAAATTAGCGAAATGTAATCCAAGTATTCTATATTAAAGAGGAAACTTGACATAAAAATTCCACACAAATGAGTTTCGAAATTCGTATCTTCTAGAGTGAACAGACTTTTTCCGCCCTAACCGTAAATATATACGCACCGTGTCAACAACTTAACGTCCAACTGCATGCTCCGTACGGGTTCTCAACTACTCAACTAACTGCATAAATTTGACTGAACTTAATCAAATAAAAGAGTGTTGGACTGAATGTATTACGCATACTCTGTTCTTGTTTAATTAGTATACTAGTTGCACTGAGCTCATGGTGTCTCTTGTTTAATTAGTATAATACTCTGCTCTTGTTTAATTAATCACGCATAAATTTGGCTAAATGTTTCTGCTGAATGAAAAATCCTCATCATCGCCACTGAAACATCATGTTTTAATAAGGTGCAAATTGCATACGAAAGTGATTCAAGATTTTCAAGTTAGACTTGGTCTTGTCAAGAGACCTAACACCACGGACGATGCAGAGTCAATCCTACGTAGTTCGCTTCTCACCATTTATAATTACTACGAGGATCTCATTGACCGGCCGAATTGTCTCAACACTTCATTAAGCATATTCTATACGTACGCAAATTATTCATTGACTGGCCGAAATGCAGAATTATCGCTAATATTACGGGATGGGGATATGAGGATTAGAACCCGAAACAGCCATAGGCAGATTGATTTCCTAAACTTTAGGTTCACCTTGGTACTCAAATATCTCATTTCTTGATCAAGTTTTATCTTGCGATTAATTAGCATTTGTTTTTCGTGTTAAACACCAGACAAATTTAATCTGAACTGAATATAGTTAGCCGAACTCAAACAATTGTCGAGGAATGAAGCTTAGAAGATCATAATTGTTCCATTTTATTATTAGTATCTGACCTAATCACCCAAAGAATACTTATAAACAGAGGATACTAGTTGAAGCCTTGGTATTCACGTATGACTATATAGCACCTTTGTGAGATGGTTTTTCCTCGATATTTCTTGGCAAATTCCATTTGAATGTTCTTGTTAAACTCACATGTAATTACCTTAAATAGACCAATTACAAATACATCTCCATTAAAAATATTGTACGTACTAAGCTTCTACCCCGACACAATCGCTTTCAATTGATTCATATTCTATACCTTTGTTCTCAAAACCTACTCACTAGGTCCTCTATTTAAGCATTACCTCTCTAACTTTCATTCATGCAAATTACAACAACATTTCTTTAAACAAGTTTTTTGTTCTCTCTTTGATTTGACTATTTTCTTTCTTCCTCCAAAAATGAGTTCACAAATTGACACATTTTGGCTTTTTGCCCTAGCTACAAAGTTAGACCACTTGACCCTTAGTAAGATTATTTGCACAATGTTTGTCATAGCCATAGTATGGCTAGCTATGAGCTTGTTCTATTGGAGTCACCCTGGTGGCCCCGCTTGGGGGAAATATTCCCGAACCCACTTCTCTCATTGGTCTAAGAAGATCATCCCCGGCCCTCGAGGTTGGCCCATCATAGGTAGCATGGACCTAAAAACTGGCTTAGCCCATCACAAAATCGCTGCAATGGCGAAACTATGCGGGGCTAAGAGACTTATGGCCTTCACCCTAGGTGAAACGCGCATGGTAGTAACCTGCGACCCCAATGTCGCCAAGGAGATCCTGAACAGCCCGGTCTTTGTAGACCGGCCTGATCAAGAATCAGCCTACGGCTTAATGTTTGACAGGGCAATTGGGTTTGCACCATACGGGGCCTACTGGCGAACCCTACGCCGGATCGCCTCGACCCACATGTTCTCCCCTAGGCAAATCAAATCCTATGAAACCCAGAGGAGCACAATAGCTAGTCAAATGGTGCAAAAGATAAAGGGAGAACACGGGCCGGTAAAAGCCCGAGAAGTATTAAAATGGGCCTCATTGAGTAACATGATGGGCTCAGTGTTTGGAGGAGGGTATAGTGATGAGTTGAAAGAGATGGTTGAAGAAGGGTATGACTTACTAGGTGTACTTAACTGGGGGGACCACCTGTCTTGGGTATCTGGGTTTGACTTCCAAAATGTTCGGGTCAGGTGCTCTAAACTTGTTCCAAAAGTCAACGAGTTTGTAGGCCGTATTATTGAACAACATCGGTCTGGACAACCTACTCAGGTCAATCTAGATTTTGTTGACGTTTTATTGTCCCTCCAAAATCAAGATCACCTCTCTGATTCCGACATGATCTCTGTTCTTTGGGTAAGCATTATTGTTATTTTTTTTTTTTTTTAACAAAAGTCAGTTATAATATACGAGTCTTACCCATCAAACGTTTTTGAGGTCATGACTTGGAAACTAGTTTGATATCAAATAAGATGAGATAAACTCAACGAAGATTAACACAAATCATATTGGTCATTTTCACGTGGTTTACGACTTTGCGTCAAAGCATACACGTAATAGTATATAATAGTACTCCGTCATCACATTAGCTCATAAGTTCAGTCACATATTCTCTCCATTTTGTTTCGTTTATTAACGTTTGTACTAAATTCTCATCTCCGTGTTTATGTCGTTTTTATTCTGACCAGATAGATTACATGATATGGTTGTGTAGGAAATGATATTTAGAGGGACAGATTCGATGGCAGTATTAATGGAGTGGATCTTGGCTAGGCTAGTCCTTCACCCTGAGATTCAGTCAAAGGTCCATGCTGAGCTGGACAAGGTCGTTGGAAGGTCACGTGCGGTAACAGAATCTGATCTTCCGTCACTGGTTTATTTGACGGCTGTGATCAAAGAAGTGCTTAGGGTCCACCCGCCGGGCCCACTTCTTTCATGGGCCCGCCTTTCTGTTGAAGACACCACCGTTGACGGCTATCACGTGCCAGCAGGTACCACAGCTGCTGTGAACATGTGGGCCATAGCACGTGACTCAGATGTATGGGCCAGCCCACTCGAGTTTCAGCCCGAGAGGTTTCTGAACTCGGACTCAGAAATGGAGTTCTCGGTGTACGGGTCCGATCTCCGACTTGCACCTTTCGGGTCGGGTAAGCGGTCATGCCCGGGAAAGAAGCTGGGCTTGACAACAGTTAGTTATTGGGTTGCTTCGTTGTTGCATGAATTTGAGTGGATGACGTCATCAGATACCGAGGTGGACTTGTCGGAAGTGCTGAAGCTCTCCTGTGAAATGGTTCACCCACTTACGGTGGAAGCGAGGCCCAGGCGACTTAACGTGATGTCGTGCCCTTGAAATAGAAACATTATTATATTATCGCAAAACACTTATTTCATGTACATGTTTAATTGTATGTAACTTTTATGCTTTAACCAAAATAAGAAGTTTTCAATGTATTACTTCGTATAATCGTATCTATGTAAAATGGACATAATTAGTTCAGATCATTCGAAATTGGATTATTTCATCTTAGCCATGTCTATTACTTTGTTGGGTTTCAAGTTTCAACCCCCCACCAAGGAACGGACTTCCGATTAGGGTGTTAATGAGCAGGGTAAACTCGTGAGCTACTCGTGCTCGACTCGGTCAAAGCACGGCTCGAGTGAGCTTTTATTTTCCTCGAACTCGACTCGAGAACTTAATGAGCCGAGTTGAGCAAGGCCCTGCTCGACTCGAAAAGCTCGCTAGCGACTCAAAATTTATTATATTAGTGTTATTTTACCAAATAATTATGATGTGAATCAATAGATTTTTAAGAAAATTCCCAAAGAGAAAACTAAAAAAAAAATGTAAAAAGTTGGCATGTACCACATCGGTTAAGCAGAGGAATAAAAGAGAATGTTAGTTGTATAAAACCAATTGTTGTCCCACATCGAACTTTTATGGAGAAGTGGAGTAATCCTTCTATTACAAAAAAGACAAAATGCTCCTGACTATTCTACAGCTTCGTGGCTTTATAAAAAGACAAAATGCTCCTGACAAAGAAAGCACTGTTAATTTTTGTTGAAATTCAAAGAGATCGTGAAGGCTCGAAAGCTCGAATTGAGCTCGCGAGCTGGTCTCGAGCTCGAGCCGAGCCCAAAAATCCAGAGTTCGCGAGTCGAGTCGAGCTAAGCAATTACTTTCATGAGCTCGTGACGAGCAAGGCTCTGCTCGTGATCGACTCGACTCGTTAACACCCCTACTTCCGATCATGAACACTTTAACGATGTCAGGATCAAGATCGTGTCGTGTTAACTATTCTTGACCTAATTTCAAACCCACACCCATTGTGATACCTTTCGAAACTCCAACGGACATTAAACAAACTCGTGTCGATTAATTTAATTACCTAAGTAGATTAAGATTGAATTGAAAAGTAGGATCTTAGGGGAATATATGGCTTGGCATTCTTGGCATATGCTGTTTGAACTTTGATTGTCCTATGAACTGTTTATTAAACTAGTTTGAATGAAGCATGGTGATTACCAAATTTATAAAAGTAATTAGCATCTCTAAGTAGAGTTTAGACATCACAAAGGGTCCCTTGTTCAATTGTAAATGGTGGACAAAAGTGACTCACTTTTGTGGAAGATAGACTATTACGTGTGCTGTGCTTTTCGTCTTTACAAAATACTTGGTCTTTATGGATTCTTCTCAGGTGATCTATTCTTCGCAAACAAGTCTAGTTCAAGCTAAAGTCAGTCTATATACTCCCTGAACTATAAAGGAATATCTACATTTTCAGACCATATCAGTTCAAGCACTGTAAATGCGAGTAAAAGGGAAGGGAGCGAGAAGCACAGATTAAGTACACCATCGTACCTAGTAGGTCAATCAGACTCGAATTTGGAATAAACCTGATGTTGAAGAACGCAATAACGCATAGTAGAACATCATATAGAAAGTACTTCAATTTAGCATCACCAGGCTTCGGAATAGGATGTAATGATGTATATCCAAAAATAAAATGACCTGAAGTCGGCTGAAGATCCTTCTTGTGTGTAGAATTCAGCATGATCCACAATCTCCTTCCAAGCTAAAGAAATATCTGCATTCAGAGAGCATATGTTGTGAGTAAAAGTGGGGGAGTTCGCCTTTTCCACTACAATCAGGAGGGGCTAAAATCGCAGCGGACATGAAGAACATGAATCATAAATACACGATTTTTACCTTGTAGGACTACCATGGTCGAATTTGGAATAAACCCGTTGGTGAAAAATATAGGCCATCATAGAGATAATACAATTCACCCTCACTGACCTACAGAATAGGATGTGTATCCTGAAGGTCCATCATGTATAGAATTCAACATGATCTGCAATCTCCTTGCACAGCAATTTGGCCTGAGATGCTAACTTTTTGCTCTTGGATATGGCTAAACCTGTTTGTTTATGTTCAGATGTTGGTTTATAAAAGTTGGCTGCTTCTTCACCACCTACTAGTAAAGCTTCTCGAGCAGGAATCACATGTTTCCACCAAAACTCGTGTAAAATTTCACGGATAAGCTTCCAATATCTACGTTCTCTGCGTATTCTGAATATTGTGCTTCCGTTAGGTGTCCAGCAATATAAATCAACCCATTCTCGATTCATTACCTCCATCAGACCCTGGATTTGGGGCATGTAATAGAAGGGCACTGTTAACCAGGGCAAAGCCAAATCAGGCTTCCCTTTGTTAAATGGGCATTTCACTTCTAGAATACCCGCATCTGGAGAGCAACTAAGAAGACCATCAGGTGATGCACCGAGCCAATCCAATCTTGGCTCAGAGTGTACCGCAAAGCCTAAATAACTCACATCACGTCCAGTAATGCTCTTGTACTTCTCAATAGCAGCCGCTTCATTAACGACACCCCACTCCATGGCACGCAAGCCAGAAGCTTCTATAAGATTAGTATCAGAAGCGAAAACCTTTTCACTCCAGAGCTCAGCTCTCCTCTTCCCCCTCCAAAATCCCAAAGCGGTACTGAATGTACTTGTAGTACGCTTATCCTTTCGAAGGGCCAACCACTCTTCAAAGCGTTGTACAGTATTAGCTGGAGAGACTTGAGCATTCAATACTTAGCGATGAGTGACTGGTGCGGAGTGGACTAGCTGGCGCTACTAAGCTGCAAGAAGAGAAGCCGCTACGAAAATGAGAAACAAGATTTTTTCTTGGGAGCAGTGGTATGGTGGCATTGCCATGCAGAGTGGAGAATCTTGACGTATGGGCATTGCTGATGGGACGAAAACAAATGCCGTCAATAGTTACTGCTCTGAAACAGGCCAGATGCTAATTTCAGAGCTAGACCAAGCTAACATGAAAAGGGGTCATAACATATGCACATTGGCTCTGACTTGCAGGCATAGCCACACACCCTAGAATCGAAACTCCAAAGTATATTCAAGTGATCAGCTACGCCCTGAAATAACGAACTAACTTTAATACTATTCGAAACATGGATTTCAACCTCCAAGGTCTAATCTTTGACAAACAGCTTTAGACACGATATGTCCGACATTCATAATTTACATATTTGCACACCATTAAATGGGGTTGGAAGTTAAAATTACCAGATTGTGATAGAAACCACACTCAAAGAAAGCATGACAAATCATTACAACAACAACAACAACAACAACAACAACATCATTAACCCAGTGCCTTATAGGCTCCCGCTATAAGAAACATCAATTTAGGGGGGGGGGGGTCGAGAATGGCACAAACTAACTGCTACTTCACAATATAAAAAAGCAGGGACAGTTTTTTGAGCCATTTTGCGTTATTCCATTATATCCCAAAGAATGACAATTCATTACTACAATTCAATACCCAAATCCCTAACCATAGAAATACAATTGAATTCATGAATTCGCGACGACACGAATTCACGGATCATCCTTCAATCTAAGTAAATATTCTCATTCTGACTGATCAAAAAAGTAATCTTTTTATGTGAATATTCGTAATCTAGTACAAGGAACAATGAGTAACGTTCAAGCTATTAGTACAAGTAGCATAACACTCAACATGTTACAAACACTTCAAATTAGAAGCATGCATTACCAGGTCGTCTTAGAATTGTTCTTTCCTCCAATATTTCATAATAACCCATTTAGGTAAACTTCGGGCTTACGCAACATTAATTCCACAATGTTAAATCTAGATATTATGATATTACATTCGCATAAAAGCTTCCCCAATACTCAACTCAAATCAATTACAAAAACAAAGCTAGCAAAGTTAATAGTATAACAATTAATATATCCAATCACATCCATATATTAGAGTTAAATTTCGGGATTTAATTAGGTTGAGTACGAGTATAATTAAGCAGAACGGCGAAAACTTCATGTCGAAAAACCCTAGAATTAGTTTCGGAAAATGAATTAAAACTTACAATTATAAGGGGAGAGAATATGGGCGGACCAATGGCGGCGCCACCGTGATTCTGGCGGACGGAAGAGAGCGTTCGGCGGAAGTCGGTGATAGTCGGGCGGCGATAGATGTGTTGTTGGCGGAAGAAGCGGCGGTGAGATTGGGTGATGTTGATTGTGATTATTGGTGAAGGTGAACGAGGGAGATCGAGAGTTAACTAATGTGCATGGTCTGGTCAAATGGTTCGAACTGAACATCTAATCCGAATTACTTTAACGAGCGCATTTTGATCCGATAAAATTAAAGGTGATTCTAGAGTTGACAGTTAGATGGTTAGGCCCGAAGATGTGTATTATGACCTTGTTGAAATGAGTCGACCTCAGTATGGACTATGGAGTATATCAAATTATCCTGAAATACGCGCTCTGTTCCGGTCATTTGTTAAATTATTACATATCGGAATCACCTTATTTTTTATGTGGTGACGCATATGTCATGACCTTACCTATTTCAAATTGACTTCAACTAGACTCGATCCAATTGTGCATCACAAGAGGAGAAGATAGAGAGATGATAGAGATGGATAACATAATCAAGAATCTAGTGTTTAAGTGCAAGTAAAGAAAATGTACGTCTAGTTTTCAATAATGCAACTCCAAAATAAATTAAAGGAATGAATTTTTTTTTTTTAGCAAGTAACAATTCAGTTGAATTTGCTCTAATTGAAGGTATTATCAGCTCAACTTAATAGCATATATACTCAGGCCTCAGCAATTACGAAGCAATAGTCCTTATACCTCTTATGATAAAGATGGAGTATCTAGCAAATTCAATCTCATTGTGGTTCAGTTAAGACCTAACACCTATCGCGGTACTTTCTAACCTTATGTGAAACTACTGATTCCGTGATAATTAAAAAGACCAAATGAACTAGTTACTTTATTAATTATCTCGAATCAAATACGCTATCTAGTTATACACACTTCTATTGACAAGACTTGTTTTCATGTTTACTACTCTTTGCTCAATCTATTTCAATCTTCCCCATCACATCAATAACTTGTTGATTGTGACTTGAGTTTACTGGATCCCCCAAACCACAATTGAGCATTATTAAAACAGAGCTTGAATTTTTCACATTGCAAATTATTATAATCTCCCTGATTTACTTCCTGATCAATGTATAATTCTATCTAAATATTCCAAGATTCCTTCCTCTAATTTTATTTCAAGAGCGAGGTTGACAAGTAATCCCCCTCAGTTTTCTTTTAACTACTTTTCCAATCAAGATTTAACAGCAAAATTAATCATTATTTTGCGTAATTTAGGGTTTGTTCCTTGTGGTTTAAGTTAGCTAGTGTATGAGTTCAAGTATCCGACAAAATTAACGAACTTTTCATAGATCATGACATACATCATTTGACAAGTAAATTCGAAACATTCTCCGGAGAGTTTGGGTGTGCTCTTCCGAGGAAACAACATTAGACGTTGATACTCTTATTCCATTGTACAATGAGAAGACAATTCTTGCACTCAAGTGAATTATAGTTTGAATTTTGACTACATAATCGACTAGAATTCTAACAAACTCTAAATAATTAGCTCGTCCTTTTTGACTGATAAACAATTACTGTGTGAAAACTGCGAAACAACTAGTATAACCGAGAATTTAGATTGCAAATGATGATACATCTTAATACGCATGACGTCCCGATAGTCCACTTATTATAGAGGAAAGGGTAATAGAATTTGAACTTGAGATTTTCAGAAATGATGAGCACATTAGGCTCTAATTAATATCATCACGTGAAAGAACCATCTTAACCAAACGTTTAAACTGATGATTGAGTGGATAATTTTATACCTTAATTGCTTTAATATAGAACTATTTAGGACTGATCAAATAGTAAAATTGGAGTCAATTATCGAGACCTCTCTTCGTTCAAAGTGGGACCATGTTCAGGGTACGCGGTCATTTGAACCTACAAAATACAAAGTTATCAAAAGTGCGTTCACATGATGTTAATTCATTTGTATCTTATGATGTCATTTCATAAAGTCAACATGTCGTTAGTGAAGCTAATTAAATCAACATAAGAAGTCGAACAACGCTATATTATATTTTCCTAAAATTTGAAAATCGACAAGAATGATATTCGTTCAAAAAAAAAAAAAATACACTAGTAAAAACTAAGGATGATATTAGCTTATTATATGCTCCGTACTACATATAGAGAATTAACATGAATCAAACCGATCACAATTCATATTTTGCACTGATATTAAATCCACCGAAAGATAAATTGAAAAGAACAATAGAGATCTAGAGGACATATGCTATCTACATCATTATCCATACATATACGAAAGTCCCTAGATGTAATGCAATTATTGATCAAATTAAGAGAAAGAATTATTAACTTAATTAGCAGTTAACATCCATAGAAGACTTGTGCCATTATAGTAATCACAAATCAGGAAGATTATGATGTTTGATGTAGGAAAATTGTGTGACAATCAAGTATTACAAATAACAATACATGTACAATGTGCCTGTTGTCACTGTGTTAATCTACGCACGAAATTGAGGAATTTGTTGAGGACACTATGTGTCTATGTCCACATTTTGGCTTACCAACTTTGCTTCTTAAGATGGACTTTGGAAGAAACAGAGTTATAATATTGTACGACATACAAAATGCAATCGAAACGTTGTACCGAGATTCATTCGAACAAAAAAAAAATTAAGAAAAGCGAAACTTTGTACACAGTTGACACGTGTAATGCGCAAGTGTAACGTACAAGGCACAAGACTATTTGAAAACACTAGTTTAATGACCTGTGCAAAATTGCACGGGTTGCACGGGTTGCTATTATTCTATGATATTGACGATGGGAAAAAACACGATGAATGATTATTTTAGTTCTTTTTGTTTTTTACCGGAATAAATTTTACAAATTAGGAATAAGAGTTTGGACAAATATCTGAATCTGAATGTCAAAGTAAACAATTGAGTAGGACAACAGCTACTTAACGACAATCCTAACTAAAAAAAATGTTAAAAAACAATAATATGAGGTGGCGTTTGCTCT
>JBBYHQ010207700.1:0-24341 GCA_038382645.1 Spergularia azorica
CAAACATAGGTAGAATCGCACCTTAAAGTGCGTGCCGAAAAGTGATAGGAAGAGTGGAGTTGAATGGAGGGAGTAGTTATGAAACACTAGAGAAATGTAGTACTCCCTCCATTTTATTAGGTTCTTTGCATTTGGTTTAGGTAAACCAAATGCAAAGAACCTAATAAAATGGAGGGAGTAGTCCGATTTCACAAGTCAATATATTGATGGGAATCGCATGTGTTCCTTCTGTCCTTAAGCTCTCATAATAATGGAATGGCGAGAACTGAGCATGAAAAATTTCATTATAGTGTGTTCAATCACTAAACAAGCATGACAGGAGGACACTTCAAGATGTAATGCTAATGTTTATGAACAGACTGTTTTAACATTACATTTGAATGAAATTGAGGGAGCATCTTTAGTCCAATCCATGAGTGAACAACTTTGCTTATTTTAAGATAAATTTACACTTTACTTTTAATAGTCTAAGATCACAGATAATGTGGCGTATTATCAAAGCAACTGCTAACGATTAAATCCAGCTCATAACCAATGTGTCAACCATACATTGCACTCCACTAAAAAAAATTCCCAAAACGGCTTTATCCCCTACCCCCTGTCAATTTATCTTCCCTTTTCCCTCACTCCTACACTATGTTCATCCCGACCATTCAACTTCTCTATTCATCCGTTTTTTTCCTAAATCTAAATTAAACGTCTCTATTCCCCTTCCTTCTCACCTCTGCTTCCCAACCTGCTGCTCCCTTTAAAACCACTTTGACATTTGAACGTTGTTGGTTTGGTTGTGCAGCCTAACATTTTATTAAATTGGATGGTAAGTGTTTCAAATTCCCTTTCTTAATTATTATGACCATTTCTTTGGTGAATTTTTGTTTGGCCTAATGGACAATGATTTGCTCTCTCTCTCTCTCTCTCTCTCCCCAATGAAATTTTTTCTATGTGAATAGTTGTCTTTTTTTCTATATAGATGTAAAGATCTTGCTCGAGTTATGTGAAAAGAGTGAACTTTTTGAGGGCTAAATTGATTTGTCTATTTAATCATCACTTCTGTAATTTTTGTCAGAGACGCCGTCCATCTTCCATTCTTGGGCTGAGCTTACTATCGATTAATTTGAAGAATTTTGGGTGTTGAGAATTTAGGTAATTGGATTGGATTTGTAGCTTATTTTTGGGTTTGTTTGAACATAACTTGATTTATGTATATACTAGGGTTCTAATAGTTTTTGGTTTTTGTGCTGAATTGTTGAGTGATTACAGGTTGAATCTTAGTTTGAAACGGAGCTACTTTCATAATCGTCCAATTTTTTATCACATAAAAGTAAGTTTTTCCATCTTCTTTGCCACTTTCGTTTCAGGTTTGATTGTTGTGTATGATCATCAGTTGGTTTTCTACCTTAGTACCTTTGTCCATCTTATAATCAAAACATGAGTTCTTCACTTCTGGTATCTTTACTTCATATATTATGATTGCTGGTGTAACATGTCAATGATCCATGTGCCTAGTAATGTGTTATAGACTCTGATCACCGTTGGGATGTTATTTACCATATTTGGTGATTTGTTCCAATTCTGATAATCAGTGACCGCAGGCCAGTTGAAAATGCTAGAATGGTTAGCGCTTTAAGACGATTCTGTTTATGGAGATCACTGATTTGTTCGACTTCTGGTTATAAAGATTGTGTTGTTTGAGAATGAGGGCACTTCTTATTTTGCATTAGCTATTGCAATTTGTTGTACATGGTGTTATAATCCTCTCTAATTGTATTACGTCTTATGAGATTTTGGTCATTATTTTATGTATAGATTTGTTTTGAGCTATGCCACTTTGGAAGCTCGGATTTCCTAATCTGATGTGGTGCGATTTTATTATGGGTAGCTCAAAGATTTTGCTCCATGCTTAGGTTGATGTCTATCCTTTCACAGTGAATGATATGGTTCTACGTGTAATAATTAAGCACAATCCACCTAACTTTTTAGTTTTATGTGTTCTTGGAGAATACTGACCATATTTGCATTGTCTCGTATTGTCAGGTTTTAGTATTTCAAATTAGAGTTTATGTGGTCTTAGGCACCTTTTCCGCATGATGCATTGATGCTCTATGTATTCTATAATCGGTGAAAATAAAAAATGAGAAAATTCTTAAGAACATGTAACAATAGGAATCAAGCACTTTATTGTAAGATTCATGTTGACCGCTCTGCACAAATTGATCAATGTTTGTAGGGGTGAACTCCGGCTCAAGGATGGTATATGATGTCATAACTTATTAATGTCAGTATCAGGTTCCTATTTCTCCATATGTTAGTTGTACCTACCAAAAATCTGTCAAATAGTCATTTCGATCTAATCACATGCCTAATCTTTTAATCACTGAAACTAACAATGATTATGATATGTTACAATCATTTCCAAAGCATAGAACTTTTGTCGCTCAAAGTCTAAGGAAGTGACTTACTCGAACCCTCTGTGATATGTATCCATGTATTACAAAGTCATTTTTTATCACACGGGTGTTTTTTTTCTCCTTGCATATTACTCTAATTGTAGAGACATCTAATGATGTTATGTCTTTCTACAAATTTTTTTTTTTTGTTTATTGGTGCATTTAGGCTTACAAGAACTTACCAGGATGATAGTTGACAATTACACACCTTTACTTGGGTTCCTGAGGCGGAGAGTTGGGTTTTAGAAAGAGGAGAGAGGGAGAGAGAAGTGTACCAATAATGTCAGAAGCTATAAGCTGTCATATAGTATAGGAAATGCCTTGAAAAAGAGCTGAAATAAGGCTTTGTTTGGATTAGAGGTTTTTCTTATATAAAATGTAAATATATGACCCCTAAGCAGTGAGATAAGGTGAGAATCATCTTTTGAACTCTTACCACTGAATAACGAACAGTAGAGCCTTAGAGGTGTGATCTATCAACATGATGTATACAAGTGCGATATGCATTGGGGCTGAATACTCACTCCGTCCCAGCTCAAATGCCCCAAGGCGTTTTTGTAGTGGAATAAGGAAAATTGATATAATAAGTTGAGTGGGGTAAAAGAAGGAGGGAGAATGTGAGGATTAATAAAAGTAGGAGAGATAATGTGAGATAATATGTAATAATTTAATAAAAGTAGGAGAGAGAAATATGTCCCAAAATAGATGGGGTGTTTGAGGTGGGACGTCCAAAAATGGAATATGGGGCGTTTGAGCTGGGACGGAGAGAGTAATTGATTTTGGAACATCAACGCAGGTTTGGTTATTATATGGCTTGAACCACTTTCTGTGTTCTCATTTACTTCTGAAATGTTTGAGCTTCCGAGGTTCGGTACTTATAAAAACGTAATTATTACAGTCTCTTATGAAAATGATTATGATTTATTATGATTTATTATGATTATGCAGAAGGTATGTGCTTCGTACTTTTTAGGGCTCTAAAAATGAGGTTTGATTGAACTATATCTTGGAATCGGGATGATTTCTTTAGGTAGCATTTTTTCCTTAATGAGAAAACTATTCAGGGATATTATTTATGCCAAAACACTCTTTTGACGTATGTGTGCTCGCATTGGATTTCATATTGTTCCTCCATTTTTTCTTTAATTAAATTATAGGCGGTTTCTTTTTGTTTACTTTTCAAATTCTACTTGGAGATGTGATTGCGGTTAACCTCTAACATGGCTCTTTAGTTTCCCTGAACCCAAGTTGTGGAAACGGAGTGTCTAGGAAAATGCTTCCCGGAATGATTACATGCTCCTTATGATGCAGTAACTTAAACAGAAAGGTCATGAGGTTACAGCTCAGCACAAATTATGCACAAGCACTCTAGGAAGCTAATATAAAAATGTCCATGGATAATCCAGGGGACTGATGTTGCAAAGGAAAGGTCAGACATTGCCATCCTGGAAGACAATTTTGTTGAGGTGGTAAGAGTCTTAGTTTGAGAGAGATATGTGTACAGCAAAATCCAAATCCAAAGTTCTTCCGAATGCTGCTCATAGTGAATGCCGCTGTTTCGGTAGGTGACGTGCCCCTAATAGCAATTCAGCGCTTATTGAGGAATCTGTTCATGGATACCTTAGAGGGACTGACTCTTGCAATTCAATGAAGGATAAGGAACTGGTGGACAAAGAGCCATTTCGAGGGAATGAGCTACTTACCACAAACATGGTGTTGAGGAACTCGATGGCGCAAGCTGTATGTGAGATAACTTCCGTCTTCCGCCTTACAGTTACAGTTTAAGGGGAAATCAATCTTTCCTTAAGGTTTATGTGCTACTTCATGTACTCCCTCAATTTCATTAGGTTCTTTGCATTTGGTTTGAATTTCTATCACATATTCAAACCAAATGCAAAGAACCTAATAAAATGGAGGGAGTAATCAAGGTTAAAACCTTAATGTTAGAAGATGCAATGCACAGACTAAATCAACATATTTAATTACCAATTTGTTGTCGCAAAATCTTGGACTTGCAAAGATGTAGGGTGTTCACGTACAAGTACAATTAGGCTTTAGTTTGTACATTTCTTTACAGATCTCAAGCGTGTCTAATGCTTTTATTACCTTTCAATTTCGATGACACGTTTTTCACGTATCTGGCACGTTTTATTATCTTTAAATCACTTCTCTTGTGCGTTTGTATTTGTGGGGGTTATCGATGGATTTTATCAACTGGAACAACTTCCGGAATGGTTGGGAAACCTTTCATATTTGGAATACTCCTAATTTATCATTTTATCAATTCTCATGAATTCTCTCTGTTCTTATTAGCTTAATCAAGAAGCTAAACCTCATATTGGTGCTGGCAGACAGCGTCAAGATCAATGGTGCGGACTACAGCAAGGTTGCCCACGCTATATTCATGTCAACTTTCTTAAGCCTGAGGATATGGGCTGGTAGGGAGTAGACTCAATAAGTTTGGGTACTGGTAAATTTGTGACTCAGGGGTAACCTGAACTTGAACATGAAACTGCTCAGATTTTCAAGATTATGGCGGCGTTGTCGAAAATCGTGCATTGTGTAAATGGAAAATGGAAATTTCATTTATTTAAAGAGTTAGGAATTCTCAAATGTCGTCACAAACAATGAGCATTTTTTAGGACGGTTTTTGCTTTAATTTAAAATGTACTATTTTTGTTCATGTGCAGGAAATAGGAATCTGAGATTTAGGAGTAATTTAAGGCAGTGGACAAGGAAGTGGGGCTGAGTGAGGGCGAGGATGGTGGAACAAACTGGGATGAAGAATGGCATCATTTGCGTATAGATTTAAATAATTCTTTGAGAAGTTAAAGATGCCATTATATTTTGGTGCAAATTAATTTCACTAATGTTTTACTAGATGATTCATGTTATTCGACCCTGAATCAGTCATTTTGAGAATAAGTCTTAATTTTTTTATTTTTTTTTTGACAGAAATAAGGCTTAATTATTGTTATGTTTTACACCATTCTTTGATTATGTAGTGGTAATCTGGTCTCTATATTACTCCATACTCCGTATTAACAAACCTATACTTTTACAGTTGTATTATCAAGATATGTGGGGCTCCGAATCCTATTGTCTCACGACAATCCCAAAGTCCCAAGTAAGTTGTTCGGCACTTACTAATCACTTTCCCCAACTTTAACTCATTTCTTCTTGTTTTCTTCGACTGTTGGCCCCCCTTTTTAATTTTATTGCCGGATGTTGAATTATGTGTGAGGGCAATTATATTACCTTTTTTTTACGTTATTTATATTTCGTTTGAATATGCAAGAGAAATTCAAATAAAACGTAAAACACCTAAAAAAAAATGGAAGGACTATAAGATTTACTATTCAACTAGTAGACTTTTTTGGGTTTGTGATTAGGTCGACACTCCCCTACGATTCTATCTGTCATTGCTACAACCATAGAAGTACATTTTTGTTCTGGAGAATGAGAGTGTAATTCCCGAAAGAGAAATTCCTAGTGTATATTCATATATATATTTCTAATATATGCTTCATGTTTTATTCACATGTCCCACCAATTTTCATCTTTTGCTCCTCAATCTCACCACATAAAATTAAATATACCCAAAATACTCTCATACTCGTATATGTCTAGTGATATATATGAGATATACAAAGAGTTTTACTTTTCACCAAACAATTGCCGAGTTTTTGAAAAGCTTAGCCGCGTTGTTAAAGGCGAAAAGTAAAGCTTAGCTGCGTTGTTAAAGGCCAAAGTAAAGCTTAGCCGCGTTGTTAAAGGCCAAAAGTAAGGCTTAGCCGCGTTGTTAAAGGCCAAAAGTAAGGCTTAGCCGTGTTGTTAAAGGCCAAAAGTATAGCTTAGCCGCGTTGTTAAAGGCGAAAGTAAGGTTAGCCGCGTTATTAATTAAGAAAAGTAAAGCTTAGCCGCGTTGTTAATTAAGAAAAGTAAAGCTTAGCCGTGTTGTTAAAGGCGAAAGTAAAGCTTAGTTGTATTGTTAAAGGCCAAAAGTAAAGCTTAGCCGCATTGTTAAAGGCCATAAGTAAAGCTTAGCTTAGCTTAGCCGCGTTGTTAAAGGCGAAAAGTCTCCTTTGGGGCTTTGCCAGCCCATTTCATAGGCCTTTCCTCGTACCACCATTGTATTTTGGTTATCTATACAAATAAACAAGTTATTTGTACAATTAAGAAAAACAAACATTCTTCTCCCAAGAAATCAAGCATAAGATAAGATGGATCTCGCCCAAGATCTTTTGAATGATAGAGTCAAGAGCGTAGCCAACAGCATTGTAGATATGCTGTTGGCTCGTGTAACTGAAGAGATCAAGTTGTCATGGTACTTTAAGGATAATCTTAAGAAACTCGAAGAGACGCTCATTATGATCAACGCCATACTGTGCAACATCGGCGGTTCGGCCACTGCGACCTCCAATGGGGCCGTAAAGCTGTGGCTGCTTAAGTTGGAAGGCATTGTATATGATGCTGAAAACATGCTTGACGTTCTCGCATTTGAAAAGGTCAGGCACAAACAGGTGAAGAAGCTTAGCATCTTCAAGAGGCTGCATTATTCCTTGTTTTCTCCCTCAAACCCCGTCTTAGTTCGACCAAAGATGGGCCGCTGGGTTCGTAGGATCGATTCTGCCATTCAGGCCGTATACCAGGAGGCTCACACCCTTGGCCTTAGACCTGCTGATTTGCCATCACATCATGAAGGACCCAGTTCAGAGGGTGAGCATGCACTTCGACAGATTCGAGATATTCCGGATACCTCGTTTGTTGTTGGAAGAGCTGATGATAAGGCCAAAGTAGTGGATATGCTATGCAACCCCTGCTTCAATAATGCTCCCTGCATAGTTGCCATCATCGGCCTTGGAGGTACAACTTCTATTACTATTTTTCCCGTGGGAAACTTCTCTCACTCGATTGCCAAATTAAAAATTGGACGCTCCTACGGGTCTACAATGTAGACAACAAAAATTGTTTACAATTTGCCATGTCATTATATATAGTAAAATTGGTTTAATGTAAGTAAACATCAATTTGCTTGGGATTAATAATGGTTTGGGTAAGGAATTAGCTATGGTTAGAGGTTAAGTAAGGAAACATATTATATTAGGAAGGTAAATAATAGATTGGATCTTTTCTCTATCTCTCTCCAATTTATCATCTATAGGAAATAAAAAAATAAAAAAATAAAACTATCAATCCTTTGATAACGTTTCTTAAATTTTTTCTGTATGTGAAAAAAAAAAAAAAAAAACTAGCAAAATATGGGGCTAAATTGTAGGAAGCATGATCTTGATTGATATTTTTTTTTGGGAGGTAACGTTGGAGAGGGGGGGGGGTGTGTTTATTCAACAAATAATTAGCTAGATTATGGAGCATTAGTCAATTTTACAAAGGTAAATAATAATTCATTATACCTTAGCCAATTTTACTGCATGCCAACCAATTTTACTAATCTAAGGTTTGAAACATCAATTCAATCTGACTTTATATCTTTACTTCTACCCAATATTTTTTATAATCAATTTTATTATAGATAGATAAATATAAGATTTCACTGCACACTAGCTAATTTCATTGCATACAGATTACTTTTACTCTTTAGATGTTCTGAATATCAATTCAATTTCACTTTCAAATATTTAGTTTTACTCTTATTATCGTCAATTTTAATATTTATAAATATGATTTTACTCTGCATTAGCTAATTTTACTGCATCCAAATGAGTTTTATTAATATGAGATGTGATATATCAATTCAATTTCCTTCTTAAAATTTTCTACTACCCCTTTTTTATCATCAATTTTGCTATACATTCTACCTCAAAAGAAAGAAAAATTGCTATACATTAATAAGATTTTACTTCGGAACAATTGATTTCACTACATGCACATTAATGTTTACTAATTTGAGGTTTAAAAACTCAAGCCAATTTCATTTTTTATTATAATCAATTTTATTATAGATAAATATAAGATTTCACTGCACACTAGCTAATTTTACTACATACAGATTACTTTTACTCTTTAGATGTTCGGAATATCAATACAATTTCACCTTCAAATATTTAGTTTTACTCTTATTATCGTCAATTTTAATATTTTTAAATATGATTTTACTCTGCATTAACTAATTTTACTGCATCCAAATGATTTTATTGATATGAGATTTGATAGATCAATTCAATTTCCTTCTTAATATTTTCTACTACCCCTTTTTTACCATCAATTTTGCTATACATTCTACGTCAAAAAATTTTTTGCTATACATTAATAAGATTTTACTTTGAAACAATTGATTTCACTACATGCACATTAATGTTTACTAATTTGAGGTTTAAAAACTCAAGCCAATTTCACTTTTAAAAGTTTACTTGGGGAAATGATTATTTTGGTGGAGAAGTGAAATGTGTAGGGGGAAATGATTATTTTGGAGGAGAAAGTGCAATGAGTAGGGGTAGTTATTTTATAGTGTGTATCACTAATTTCCTTCATATCTTTCCCTCTTAAATGTATTTCCCACTTTCCCTTCAAAACTTTGAATGTGTACGTTTTCCACCAATTCAATTTTTTCTTAAACCCTAGAAACCCTAAACCCTAAATTTAAGTTTTTAATATTAAGTAAATTAGAATTTGCACGATAAAAAAAAAAAAGAAAGAAACTAAAATTGTTTACTTATTACGTAAACATGATTTTTAAATCTAAGAGTAACAACTTGTTTGTAGTTTGAAGCCTGACCTACATCCAAAGTTTTCAATGACATTAACTCAATGAAGTTCGTTTAACTTTAAAACTCAGATATATGTCATATATACAAGATTATGAATCAAGTTGAACTTACTTTTGTTACACTATTACCCATTCCACTTGTTACACTTATTCGATAATGTGCCTACATTTGTTAACACTATTCCTTACAATTAATATCGAAACTCAAACTTTTTGTCTACAACATTCTACCTAGCTTAATCATTTGGTATGTAATATCAAGCTCAACTCATAAACTAAATCTTTGAGTACGTACATATGAATACATCTAGTAAATAAGATAAACAGGTGAATTAACTAACTAGAGGTCACCGCAATTTCACAAATTTAAGTTTTTATTTGCACCTCCAATTTACCTAGGTTTAGTTCTCGGTCATACCAAATTTTAGAGGACAAAGTTCTCCTTTGCAATGTTCTAGCGTAAGTCATACTTCCTCCGTTCGCCTATAAAACGCGTAGGCCCACAACACAGTTTCTAAGAAAAATAGAACAAAAAATGAGTTTTTGGTCCACTTGGTGTAAATTTACATATAGAGGTACGTCCCACTTGCACTTTTAATAAACAAGTACGGGTGTTTTGGTCTTTATATGTACAAATAAGGAAAGATTCTAAGTAGAAATTTTAAAGATGAACACTCATAAATAGAAAATAGAAAGTTTATAGAGGAACGGAGGGAGTAGTTGGTTATGTAAGTTCATGATCAACTCATGATCTGCCTCGAAAATTACTATGTTTGTATAGTATTGGAAGATTGGAAAAATTACCACAATAATAACAAGCACTAAAAAACTAGAATCATAACGGAACCAACATAAAAAAAATGTCTTTTACAAAGAGATGAAAATAATTAACACACTCAACTTTCTATTCTCGTATTAGAACATCTCACGATGTGATGGATTCATTAATGTACAAAGCCCAAAGTAGATGACCTACACTAGTAAGTTGAGAATTTGTCATTTAAATTTTAAGGCTTTAATTTTAGATTGGACTTTTAGTTTAGTTTAGTTTAACAATTGGACATCCTCTGGAAACAAAAACCGACTCCCTCCTCTAACAATTGACCGATACTTTCCTTTTTGCAGCTTTTTTCTTAAATTTTAAATTAATTCCATTCCAATCAAAACTTGAATCAAATAATTTTGATGAGTAACGGTTTCCAAATCCTTTCCGCTTGTTTATTAGATTCCATTCCGTTTCTAATGTAATTCGTAAACCAAACACACCCTTAAACTAGGAAAATTTACAAACACTTGTGCAAATAATCATCCACGATTTGATGCAACGAGTGGTAAGTGAAAAACGACAAGTGATAACGCGACTTCATCACCGCCACTCACGACGCGTCCGAGGCGAATCGCCAGTTTCAACAACTCAACTCAAAAATGGCCGATTTGAAGAGAGAGAAAGCGGAGGTTGAGGGGAAGGTGAAGGTGATAGAGCTGAAAATGGAGGATCTTGTTACGAAATCGACAACGTCGGACGATATGATTAGCGGATTTATGCTGAAGTTTGTCGACAAAGAAAAAAAAAAAGGGGAAGCCATCAGCCATGGAAGTGCAGGGTGTGGAAGTTTATGGAGTAACAAACGAATAATCATACAGATTTGGTGGTGTTGCTATGACGTTGGCCTTTAATTATTAGATTTGACTAAGGACTCACTTAAACATTTAAATGACGTTAAACTTTTCACTAGTGTAAATTATTTTTGTAATTATATATTTTGCAAATAATTGCCACAGTATTTTTCAACAAATTTTGCAAATATTAATTATTTTTGGGTTTTGCTTGATTTACTCATTTTTTATAATTAGTTTTTTACTAGTGTAGATTTTTCTCTAGGTTAGTGATTTCCTAACCAAAACACTACTCCTAACCCAAACTCTAGCCTAATATAAGTGGCCCCACATTTATGCCATTTCATCGTACACATCAGCGCCATGTCAACTGTAGACAACTTTTTATTGTCGACAATGTAGACTTTTAGCAATATGCTTAAAAATTATCTTACAAATAGTTCATGGGTGCTGATTTTGCCAAGTTAACAATTACAGTTGAAAATCAACTAACTTCCTATTTTGCCCTTGCGTGATAAATTTGAAGATTTTAAATCTCACTATTTATAATAAAAAAAAGTTTCCCTGAACCCAAACTTCTCTCAGCTATATCCTCCCTTTTCCCGAGCCAACAACCCCTGCCACCCAATTCTCGTAGCATCTCCACCCTCGTTTCCTCAAACATCACCTTTGGCACTTCTAAGAATCAGTTGACGCTACCACAACAACCGTCAAATTCGTATTGATGAGCGAGATAGGCTATAAAAGTTTGTGGTTGACGTATGTTTCTCCGCGTAATCGTCCTTCTTTAATTCACTCGCCACCGCCGTAATCACTTGCAATCACTTCAGCGATGTCTCACTCCTGCGCTTCATTGGAACTTAAAATTTGAGGATTGTTGAACAAATTAAAGGTGGGTTTAAGCAAAGAGGCCAGGATAATCGAAATCTAGCAGTGATAAATAAAAAAGAAATGAAAGAAGATATACAAAATTGATTGACGAACTAATGAAGTGGGCATATTGTTGCATCGTGATTTTGATAAATTTAATTAAGAATTTGCAATTTTTTTGAAAGATTTTATTGCATTCGATATTCAAGACGTGAAAGATGCGGTGTTCAAGTGCAGAAACATAATTAATTAATAGGAAAAATTTCTAACTCTTATCTTTTATATACCAAAACTTCCAAAATCCTACCTTATTTTTAAAAAGTTTTCAACTCTTACCTTATAAAACTTTTTTTTATCAAATTCTTACCAAAACTTCTACTCCAGCGAGTTTGACTCTACTTTCCGGCATTGGCCCTCCAAATTGGCGATATTTCCTTCGTTTGTTTCGTTTTCCCTCCAATTTCTCCCCCCAATTTCACCTTCCTTCTCCTATTTCCCACGGTATATCACATTGCCCTCCAATTTCTTCTATTTCCTATTTCTCATATTAAAAGCAACTATAGCATCACCAGTGCCTTCAAGTAGTTTGTCAACGTCTTCCCTTAACTCCAGTAGCCGTGCAGAAAGTCTCGACTCCACCTTTCTCTGTTCTTGACCTAAGCTAAAGCTAAGCACACCAGCAGACTATGTGACTCCACCTCAATTTCCTTCTGTGCTGCCTCTCTTGTGTCTTCTCTACTGCACTCAACATCCATAAGAAGTAAATCCCCCACTTCGTAATGACTTAAGCTCCTTTCCACGCTTAAGGTAGCCCCCCCCCCCCCCAATTTCATTCTTATAAAGAATTTAGCAAATGAGAGAAAAGAGAAAAAAAGTGCAAGATGTGAGAAATAAGAGAAATTTTGAGAGAGTTTAAGAATGGAAAGATTCTCACAAGAGTTATTAGATAGAGTCTATACTTTCATAAATTATAATTTAAAAGTTATTTGAATGTGACCCGACATAATTAGTCTTAACTTTCATTGTATATCGGAAAATTACAATATATATCTCACTAAACCTGTTTTGAAATTTAATTTAAAATGAGTTCCATTTATACATATGTTTGATAGAAATGCATTAGTCAGCACGCATCGAACGAATATTGCAAAAAGAAGATTGTGTTTATTTCCAAATTAAATTCAACAAACAAAATACAGACACTACATTTGGCTATCAAAGAAAAATGTTTGACATGAGACTTTTTTGTAAGACCCATTACACACGATATAATATGTGTACCATGCAACGCACGAACTTAAAACTAGTGCTAATCTATCTTAGATGGCACCTCCCCCATTGTCTAGTGTATGAGATTCCACATTTATTACTTTCAATAATTGCGTGCATAAAAAGTTGACATGGACAACTAGATAAAGTGAAGCCGACACATGTACAAAAATTAACATTTAATTGGTTACAAATCTCTCCGTATATTCCAATGGTATCTTAGCATATTTCAGTGAAATTAAATATTAATTTAATGATATCTTTTGTAGCAAAAAATAAATAATATGATATCTTCTATGAACAAAAACAAAATGATGTGCTAAACACATATTTTGTAACCAAAAACAAAATGATATTATTGGACAGTTCGCTACAGGTCTGGTCATCAAATACAAGTTCGGGTCGCGCTTGGACTTTTAGTTTACTACTGAAACTTCTCTTCAATTCCAATTTTTTTTTTGATAGAGTCAACCATAAGAATAAAATTTGTCCTAATTTAGTTTTAAATACAAGTCATGAGTCGATTTGGGTTTGACCAGTAAATACGGGTAACAAACGGATCTGACTAAAAAAAAAAGGGGTTCATGACCGAGAAAAAAGCTGGTCGGAATAAGTAGTGGCGGGTCTACAAAAATATACACTCAATCCCAATACTCCCTCCGTTTTTCTTTAAACATCCTATATGAAAAACGCAACTTAATTGAGGATGGTATACACAATAATCAGTTGATCTAAGTTCCAAAAAAATTACATGCAAATTTTCCTAAAACAATGATTAACTGATCACTTTGTATACTCTCTTTAACATAGGGGTATTTTGAGTATGAGATGTTTAAAAAAAGACGGAGGGTATATTATTTTTGGTGGTGTTTAGAATTCTTATCGGTGTTATTATTATACCAATGAATTTTAAATTTATATTTGTAAATAATTAGGTTTAAATTCGTAAATGTCGAATTTTTTAGTATTTCAAAAGTAGCATGACATATTAGTATTATTTTTAAGTAACCATTTAAAATTCTCGTACATTTACGCGGGTAAAAAACTAGTACACTTCATATATGTGTACCACCTTCCGACGGAGGGAGTACAAACATTGATCAACGTAGTCCAAACTCATATATAATCTGGTATCAGTTTCTCGAACCTTTTGGCTCAAGTCACGTAAAAAGTAGCTTCTACACCAGTACACCAGGTACAGAGTCACGTATATGCTGACCACAAATAAAAAATGAAAAAACCCTTTCGTTACTGTACAAATAGCAATTCGGCCACCAAGATCGACCCTCTCATACATAGTCTCCTTAACGGTTACTGCGGCCGATTTTCTAATCATTGTAGTGACTAATGCTACAATTTATAATACTCGTGAGTCGTGATATTCAAATTCATAAAGAGTAGTTTGTTCATTATTCATACTTAGTTAAAATTTATAATTAATCACCTTCTAGATAGGCGAAGCGTTGATATACGAAAGTGGCTGATCTACCCGTACTTTGCCACAGGGTTGGGGAAAACAGTCCTAGCACAACAAGTTTACGAGAATGAGCACGTGAAGAGCCAATTCAATGAAAGAATCTGGATCACTGTGTCTAGAGATTTTAAGATTGATAAAATTTTGAAGGGCATGGTGGAGTTTATAAAGAAACCCATGTACGGTTGCCATAGTGTTGAGTTAATACTGCAGACACTTAATGAGCATCTGTCTGGAAAGAGATACTTGCTTGTCCTTGACGATGTTTGGAATACCCATCAAGGTACTTGGGACTCTTTCCATAGTACACTGGTAAGAATTCATGGTTCTACAGACTCTAAGATTTTGGTAACAGCTAGAGATAGCGGAGTTGCTGAAACGATGTGTACATCTTTAATTCATCGTTTGCCCGAACTGTCGCAAGATAATAGTTGGTCCTTGTTCAAGCTAATTGCCTTTGCGAATACGACTCCCGAACATGCTTCTGTGTTGGAGGGGATCGGAAAAAGGATTGTTAATAAGTGTGGGGGTGTTCCTCTGGCAATAAAGACCATTGCGGGGGTGTTAAATGGTAAGAATAGAGCACATGAATGGGATTCAATTGAAAAGAGTTATTTATGGGATTTAGACAACAAGGCTGGGATATTGCCATCCTTGATGCTGAGCTACACTTATTTGTCATCTCCTTTGAAGAAATGCTTCTCTTTTCTTGCCGCTCTTTACGTAAAAGGCGCCAACTGGAACAAATTATATCTGATCAGATTGTGGACAGCAAATGGGTTTCTCTATGAACCTCTTAATAATAAGAAGACAATGGAAGATATCGGAGAAGAACATTTTACCAACTTACTAAGAATATCGTTTCTACAAGAACATAAGAGGAATGAGATTGGAGAAGTTAACTATTTTACAATGCATTGTATTTGTGCGGTTGGACAAACCCTTCCGGACCAACTCCAGCGCTTCACTAGATTGACACACTTGATCATCGATAGATTCGATGATATGGAACAACTTCCAGAATGGCTGGGAAACCTTTCATCTTTGGAGAGGTTGTCATTATATCGCTGCGGAAAGCTGGAGAGGTTGGCGTCAGAGGATGCAATGAAACGACTTTACCAATTTGGTCATCTCGAAATGCCCGCAGTTGGAGGATAACCTCAAGGTCAACGGCTCAGAGCACCACAAGGTTGCCCATATCCAACTCTACTTTTTCAAGCCTGACGGGCCGGGACACCTATTTAAATCATTTTCAATTACAATTTACGTTAGTAATATGTACATATATGGAGTATGACGCTTTCTATGTAGAGGTTTGGTTTTCATTTTGACAATGAACTAGTATTTCATAAAAATTACTAAACTCAAATCGTTAGATTTACAGCGAATAATGGTTTTGCACGACTATAATGCCATAATTTCTACTTGTATCTCTCCTTACCTTTTAAAAGTGCCTTCATGCAACGCGGGCATCTTTTGCAAAACGCACGTTTTACCTCTCAAAACGCAGCAACCTTAGTCAGTTTGCACTTTTTAGTTGTTGTATTTAACGCTTTAATTGTTGTATTTAGACTTTCTGTAAAGTATTTCATACGATAATTATGAAACAATTGTGAATGCTAAGGAGTACTTACTTATATGAACTAACCTCAGGTCTTCTAGTTTGTGAACTGCAACTCCCTTTGTTTGGTTCAATATTTAAACGTAATTCACAGATTTGCTGGTGCTCCTTCCGCTGGCCAGATTATTAGAAGTCGAGAATAGAACATGAAACAGCTGTGTCCTTCAAGCACCTTATTGTTTCTTTAGTGCTTAACCATTAAAAAAAAAAGCAGGGCAGGAGGAAACTTCATTCAAAATGTAATGCTAAAAGACGTTATGTGTTCATCCCTTCCAACAGCATCAGAAATCATCAGATATCCTTACAGTCGATGACTTCAGGGATCTACAAAGCACATGTTTCGGGCTACGAGTTCGGTCCAAGCCCGGCCCATATTATTGCGGGTTTTGTTCGGGCCTAAGGTGAAAGCCCAGGCCTGGGCTATTTGATCACCTCTACAATCTATCACCTAACCGGCAACCATAGAGCGACACCCGCCGGCTTTGCCATCGGAACCAATCATCATAAAGTGGCCGGAGCAAGGGTTTAACATACAAAAAAAGAACATTGAGGTCCTTTTTTAAACAAAATGGAAAACGTTAGACCCTTCCAGAAATTTGGTTACAATCTGGGCTGTTACAGTATTACTGTTCTCTTCTGCACTCCAGGTGTTCGAATGAAATGCATGAACCCCCCATGAGCAGCAGGTGTTTGTTGAAATGTCTCAAAGAAGCTATTGTTTGAACCATGATGTAATTAGTAGTGGAGCTATGGATGAAGTTGGGATGTCCCCAACACAACACTTGTTCAGGTCAGATTTTAACCCTCTTTTTATTTTTTATACCTTAATTAAATTTCCTGACCGATTTTATTTGAATTTGGTAATTGTACATTAATCTCATATAATAATACTGCTGAAATAGTTTACTTGTTATGCACCTCCCTTGATCTCGACTACTAGTATGTCTTATTAATAGTTGAAGCATTCTCTCCATTTCTTTTTTTTCATCAAAACGTTCCCTTTCTCCGACTCCTTCCTATCTCTAATTATTTCGAAGCCTACCTTTGTCCCTTTCTTACGCCACTCCTTTTCCTACATCTATACTGTATATTGTACATTTGTACTCCAAGACGTTCGATCGTGGTCTCGACTCGTGGCTCACGAATGTATAAAGTCAAATGCAAGTTGGGGAAATTGTATGCAATTACAGTAGATGTCAACGAGCAAGTCGCAATGAGATTACCTGGAAATTATGAGGAAGGTTTTTCGGAATTACTAAATAAAATTAGAAGGTGTTGACATGGGGATATGAATAATTTGTGTGCAAGTGCTCATTTTTCTAAATAAGATTTGACAGAGTACAGACGTGCCGTTGTAAGCTGCACTTCCACCTTATAAAGAATTTTCCGCTTGTGGCAGCAAATGTGTAAAAACATTTGCTTTGCATAAACTACTAAATAATTAACACAACAACAATTTTGAGGGACAAGTTAATATGGAGGTGTTGGCTCGCGCAACTGATGGTGTTATGATGGTGTTGGGTCGCGCAACTGAAGAGATCAAGTTATCATGGTACTTTAAGGAGGATCTCAACAAACTGGTTAAAAGACTGGAAATCATAAGCAGAATTATCCTGGCTAATAGCAGCGTTCCTGATGCACCTGAGACCTCCGTGGACATAGCACAACGGTGGCTGCTTGGGGTGGAAGACATATTATGCGATGCTGAAAACATGCTTGACGTTCTCGCATTTGAGAAGGTCAGGCGGAAACTGGTGCCGAAACTCACCTTCTCCAAGAAGCTGCACTTCTTGTTTTCTTCCTCAACCCCCGTCTTAAATCAATGGAAGATGGGCCGCTGGGTTCAAAGGATCAATACTGCGATTTGGGAGGCGTACGATGAGGCTCATACCCTCGGACTTAGGCCCGCCGATTTGCCATCACATGCTGCAGGAGCCAGTGCTGCTGATAATCATCAGCATGCTCTGCTACAAATTCGGAATACTCCAGATACCTCATTCGTTATCGGAAGAAATGAGGATAAGGCGAAATGGGTGGATGAGCTACTGAAGCCGTGCACCCATAATCTCTCCGTAGTCGCCATTTTCGGCCTTGGAGGTTAGCGTTCTTGTCTTAAAATCTTTCAAACAATTATGCTATTCATCATGTAGAAGTATGCTAATTTCGGGTTCACACACCGCTAATTTTAGTTTGAACTCTGCATGGAATTCATTATGGCAAAGGCACAAGGGAAACGCCAAGCTAAGCATGTGATGTGTTCGTACTAGATGAGCTGTAGTAGTTAGGTTTTTGTAGTTACCCTCATATATAAGGTACCATAAGTACTAGTGTACATGAAGCACACCAAGAAATATAGAAATCAGAGAGCAGCCGCACTGGGTCTGCAACTCACTCAAACTCCTTGCACTTGCATTTTACTCTGACATTCAAATTATTTCTGACAATTTTTTAAAAGGATGGCACAAGCTAGCAAAACTCAACACAAAAAGTAACTATGAATTTCTAACTTTGAAGAACGATGAATTTAGCTCAGTGTACTTCCCATACTCGTATGATAAATAATAAACTCATACCACACCAATTCAGATCAAATTAGAAATAGAACTATCCACACTCTGTAGCACATGTTTTTGTTTTCATTGATCTAAACACTTAGGGCTTGCTTGGATTGGGAGTAATTATTAGGGGGCTAATAGGGCTAAAACAAGGGGAAAATGGGAGACAATGTGATGGTGGAGGGAAAAAATAAGGGAAGGAGGAGGAATCATTACTTCCATATGGGGGTAATAGTTCCCCCTCTACCCCTTATTTCCTCCCTCTACCACCGCCATTTCTACCATTTTTGCCTTGCTTTATCCTTGAACCATACCTCTCTTAACCAATTTATTTCATTCGGAGCTGTTGGTTAAGGAGTTATGCATGGTAAAGTTTACATGACAATCAATTTTTTATCATAATGATATAACCAATTTGTCACTGAGCAGGCCTGGGAAAAACAGTCCTAGCACAAGAAGTATTCGAGGATGAGGAAGTGATTGGTCATTTCAGTGAAAGAATCTGGATTACTGTATCCCGAGAATTAACGATCAAGAAAATCTTGGATGGCATGATGGGATTTATAAAGAAATCCAAGTTCGATTGCGATAGTGTTGAGTTAACAGTGCAGACACTTAGTAAACATCTGTCTGGAAAGAGATACTTGCTTGTGCTTGATGATGTTTGGAATACCCATCGAGATACTTGGGACACTCTGCATAATGCATTACGAAGAATACGTGGTTCTACAGACTCTAAGATTTTGGTAACAACTAGAGATAGCGGAGTTGCTGAAACGATGCATGCTTCTCTAATTCTTCGTTTGCCCGAACTGTCGCAAGATAATTGTTGGTCCTTGTTCAAGAGAATTGCGTTTGTGAATATGACTCCCGAACATGCTTCTGTGTTGGAGGGGATTGGAAAAAGGATTGTTGACAAGTGTGGGGGTAATCCTCTGGCAATAAAGACCATTGCGGGGGTGTTAAATGACAAGAGTCGAGCAGATGAATGGGAGTCCATTGAAAAGAGTTATTTATGGGATTTAGACAACAAGGCTGGAATATTGCCATCCTTGATGCTCAGCTACACTTATTTGTCACCTCCTTTGAAGAAATGCTTCTCTTTTCTTGCTCTTTACGTAAAAGGCACTAAATGGAGCAAAAATTATCTGATCAGGTTGTGGTTAGCAAATGGGTTTCTCTATGAACCTCTAAATAATAAGAAGACAATGGAAGATATCGGAGAAGAACATTTTACCAACTTACTAAGAATATCTTTTCTACAAGAACCTGAGAGGAATGATTTTGGAGAAGTTAACTATTTTACAATGCACGATCTAGTGCATGACTTGGCAACATATGTTGGCAAATCTGAATGCTTGTGTTTAGATTTGAACGTTGGATATATCCAGGAACACAATTTTGAGAACGTCAAACATTTAAGGTTAACTGGTCAGAGCTCAGGTACGCTGGTGCTTCCAAATCTACGCTCTTTGTTTATTATTAAAGGCACTTTCCTAAAAGGATTACTGTTGCATGCCAAGTACTTGCGTTCACTGCACTTGGCTCACATGAATTTAGAAGAGGTACCGAAACCGATTGCCGGAATGAAGTGTTTGAAATTCCTGGATTTGTCAGGAAATCCGATCAAAGTGTTGCCTGATTGGATCATGGCACTATATAACTTACATACTTTGCACCTCTGGGATTGTCCTAATCTGACTAGGATACCTGAAGGATTGGGTAATTTAGTTAATCTGAGGCACTTTGAAGTGGATAAGTTACTTGAGCTTCTGACGGGTGTTGAGCAGTTGAGTCGGGTGCGATTTCTTCCACCTCTCTGGGTACGAGACGGAGGATTTCAGATTGCTGAGCTGAGGAATTTGCAGCATGTAAGGGGTTGGTTAGAAATTGGGGGTTTAGAGCTCATCAAGAGCAAGCAAGATGCAGAGATGGCCAATTTATCAGACAAGTCAAGAGTCGAACGGCTTTATTTATTTTGGACCCCAACCAGCAGGGAGGATCACTGCATGGATTTGGATGAAGAGGTGTTGGATGGGTTGTACCCAAACTCTAATTTGCAAGCCCTTTATCTCAAGGACTACGGAAGTAAGAAATTTCCGGAGTGGGTCAAGAAGATGGATGTTTCCAGAGATGTCAACTCTCAATCTGAGCTGCGCAAACTCATTAAGATTAAACTTCTTAATTGCAAAAGATGCGAAGAATTGCCTACGATGGGCCACCTGTCATGTCTTAAGATATTGGAGATTTCCGGAATGAAAAGCTTAAAAAGAATAGGAAGAGAGTTGTATGGCTGTGACCTGAGTAGCTCCACGAAACCACTATTGGAATGTTTTCCACGCCTGGAAGAACTAAGGTTGATTAATCTTGACAATTTTGAAGAGTGGTGTGAGCTTGAGGGACCAATGGTGTGTTTTACTAGCCTCGAGTTGCTGGAGATAGAAAGGTGTGCTAAGCTGAGGACGACTCCAAAGAAATTCCCTTGTCGGTCTCCTCGTGTCAAATATAATCAGCAGCAACAGCCCTCTCCATGTTATAGAAATCCGAGAGGTGGAGGAACTTGAGAATCTTCCGGAGTTGTCTCAATGCACATCTCTACAAACATTGAAAATATGGAAATGCCCAAAGCTGAGTAGCCTGCCCGATGTAAAGTAGTGGTCTAACCTCCCTGCGTGAGGTTTCAATCAAGTGGAATGACAGTTTAAGGTGTCCTCCCAGCGGCCTAAAAAGCTGCACCTCTCTTCAAACTCTCGAGTTTTATGGCTGTTACAAATCAAAAGCAATAACGGAAGACCTATCGGGATTAGGTCGTCTCTCTACGCTGCGAATAAAGGGTCAGACCGAGTTGATAACACAGCCACCGGATTGGCTATTGAATGGCCTGCCACGTCTTCAGAAGTTGACTATCGGGAATTACGTGGAGCTGTATCATTTTCCGGATTTGAGTCCCTTGCTCAAGATCACTTCTCTTGTTAATTTGTATTTGTGGGGTTGGCGGAAGCTGCAGTACCAAACCCTTCCGGACCAACTTCAGCGTTTCACTAGATTGACAAAATTGTCCATCGATTCTTTTGATGAACTGGAACAACTTCCAGAATGGTTGGGAAACCTTGCATCTTTGGAAGGTTTATCACTTTATAGTTGCCAAAAGCTGGAGAGGTTGGCGTCAGAGGATGCAATGAAAGGACTTACCAAATTGGGCTACTTTCGTATCTGAAAATGCCCGCAGTTGGAGGATAACGTCAAGGTCAACGGCTCAGAGCACCACAAGGTTGCCCATATCCAACTCCTCCTTTTCAAGCCTGACGAGACACCTAATTAATTAATTTCAATTAACTTGTACTTTTTATATGGATTGTGACTCTGTGACGCTTTCTATGTAGAGGTTTGGTTTTCATTTTGACAATAAACTCAAATTGTCACATTCACAGCGAAAATTTGAGCATCTCGCTATATGTGATATGATGTATTAAAAAATAAAGTAATATTGTTTTTCTCACAACCAAGTGTAAATATTGGCATATCCTCAAACGACCAATAATTCACCGATATTATTATTGTGTACTCAAACTATTGGGTCAAAGACTCAACTCTAGACATCTTAAAAGTAAGATAACATCATCAACATCAACCATTTGTCAAGGTACACCAGAGTCTTAACTTAAAGACATGGCTAGTTTAAGATACGCGAAGTCTTACGATTTGGAAATTTGAGCCGTCAGCCTTGCAAGGATGCGAACTGACAAAATCATGGTCACCAGTCTCCAGAGATTGTTATTGAAAACAAGGAAGATAGAAGAGAGATTATTATGAAACAATTGTGAATGCTACGGAGTATCAATTAGTTATGAACTAAGGCCTTCTAGTTTGTGAACTCCCAACTCCCTCTGTTTGGTTTGGATTCTCGGTTTGGTTTGAATATGTAAACGTAATTCACAGATTTGCAGGTGCTCCTTACGCTGGCCAGATTACGTGAAGTCCAGAACTGAACATGAAACAGCTCTGTGTCCTTCAAGCACCTTACTGTTTCTTTAGTGCTTAACCATTTAACAAAACATGACAGGAGGAAACTTCAAAATGTAATGCTAAAAGACGTTATGTTTTCATCCCTTCCAACAGCATCAGAAATCATCAGATATCCTTAGAGTCAATGACTTCAGGGATCTACAAAGTACGTGTTCGCGCAAAGCTGCTGCAAATCCGAATAGAATGTCCTGAAAAACTGTATGAGAAATTGAGAAAGAATAGTCAGATACAAAAGACAAGGTAGGTACAGAGACAGGAAGTGGCTGATATGAAGAATATGGCATCATTAACTGGTAGTATCTGATTAAGAGAATTCTCTGAGATGTTAACAATGACATTATTCAAGAAGCTCTATGTATACTCCTAATGTAAATTTCTGCTTACAAAAAAGAAAAGAAAAACTATGGTGATGTAAGTGCTTGAACATTCGCTAGAAGCCTGGTTATCTTGGCCAGGGTCTCCTTAGCAGAAACGGTATCAGGATGGTTTTCACCAGAGATAGAAGTCCTAATAAAAATGGCCTTCCTAATCAAATCATCAGCAATATCAAACTGCCCTCCTCTTATCATGAGCTTCGCCCTCGTCTCTAATACAGTAGCCCTTGATAATGCCATGTCCTGCCACAACGAAGGATTTAACTGCGCATTCGTGTGGACAGGTCTCCAACAAAGCGACTTGTCCAACCATTTATCAACTGGCGTAACAAATGCCTGATCAGCCGTCTCAAGAGCATTTGTGCATAATCGGAGGAGCTCAAGAGCGGCATTGCAGCGTGAGAATGTAAGAAATGCTCCGATGGCAAGAGGTAAAACCACTTCCTTCACAAGAATCAGCAAGTCAGAGATCTTGAGTTCCACAATGATAGGATCGTTGCCAAACCCAAATATCAGAAAGCAGGCTGCCCATATATGTTCTGAGTGGTGTAGTACGGATGCCCGGTTGATGGTAGCTTGAACCATAGCATGAGCAATTCCAGTCACCCCTCTTCTGCGAGCATAAAGTTTGACAAGCTCATTAAAATGAACATAACCCGGCTTACTGCTACTCCTTGCAATATTGAACCTTAATAACATGGAAGCTGCATCGGCTTCAGATCTCTTGGTGTATGAAGTGAACCCACAAGGCAAGGAACGCACAATTTTTTTCCACAACCGTGATCCTTGGTGCTTTTCTGGTATTTTGTGCGCAGCTGCAGCTAAGAGCGACACTGGAACTGGTGCTGGTGCAAACCAACCACTTGCAACAGGAAGGTACTTTTCCTCAGTGTGTTACCTTCTTTACCATTCCACGAGAAATCCATCAAGGGCATCCTATTGATGGTATCCAAGAGCCTAGTGGGATTAATAGAAAGTTCAGAGAGAATTGCTCCAACAATGGCCAGGCCTAAAGTTATCCTACCAAGTTTCTCCTCAATGACTCTGAGAGCATCAATTTCAGCAAGAGGGTAATCTGTTGTACTTCCCTGCATCAATGAAAGAGCCTCCACCCCAGACAAGTAAGACAGCTTCATAGGCTCAAGGTTCATGACACGAGGTAGACGCGTTGATATTAGGAAATGGGTTTCACCACCAAATCGAGGAAGAAGGTCCATTATGAGTCGATGGTCCCACCAATCTTTTTCACTCTCCAAATTATCGATGATCACCAGATATGGCAATTTCCTCATGAGTTCTCTGCGTACTCTGAAAATAGCTGCGTCTTCTTGTTCTTCAAAGCTCTTTATTCTGGTCTTCTC
>JBBYHQ010207914.1:0-48988 GCA_038382645.1 Spergularia azorica
CTCTTTCCCTATCTCTGCCCCGATTCTCATTCCTTCTCCTATCAGGTGAAACTGTTTCAGCTCGACTTGCAGATTTGATCTCACTTGTCATTTCATCATCATTCTTCTCATCTACAGTTACAATTCATAAAGATTAGAATAGTGTAAATACTAAATATGTTAAGCAAACATAGGCATAAGAGAGATAAAATCAACATCCCATTCTATTACTAACCATTTTTTGAAGTGTCAATATCTGAATCCTTGTCCCCTGATTTTGAAGGCACTTCAATGTTTTCAGTAACTCTTTGAGGCGGAGGCGGAGGCGGTGGTAGAGGCCTATTTTTTATGCGTTCTTCGATCATATATGTGAGCTTCTCTGAAGCCTCTCGATCAAAATTATGGTCGTCATCACTGACAAGGCCAAACTTGACCGGATCATTTTCCTTGTTTTCAATCTCGTCAACATCTTTCTTTGGCTCCTCTTCAGCGGGTTTTTCAGATTCTTTGTTCTCATCATCTTCACCCTTTTCAACTTCTGGTGCACCTTCTCCCTCTTTCTTAGCTTCTTCTTCAGTCTCACTTTTCTTCTTCAATTCCTCTTTCTTTTTAGCAACATAACGCTCCAAATATTCTCTTGTTGCTTGATTGACATTCAGCTACATTCAAAAGAGATTCTATATTAAAATTCAGTAACCACAGGCAGCTAAGAGGCTTAAGAGCATAAAACTCTACAACCGAACTAAATTTAACAAAACAAACAAGTACTGGACCGACAACAAATAGATGTGTCTGGAAAATAATATTGTTGACGTGCTGAAATAGCTCTTTAGCAGACATGGTTAGTTGCTTAGTTCACTTTAGTGATTATAACTATAAAGGGCCTTCACAAGGCAAGCAATTGAGGGCTCGGTAAAGTAGCTATGAGCAAAAACGAAAAAGCAAACAATAAGGGGCCTTCACAAGAGTGGGTGTGCCCTGCCTTGGTGGCTGGTTTCTCCAATTAATGTTCATAAGATAAATGTAGTAGAGATGCAAACGTTACAAATGATCTACGGTCTCCTTGATATCACTGGTCCTTAATTGTGAGTTCCATGTGCATTAGACTATAACCAAAAGAACGTAGAAACAGATATTAAAAACTTTAATTTCCCCCTATTTGACCATAAAACAGAAAGAACGCAAGATAACCATTACCATACTGCCCCAATATCATTTACAAATGACCTTTGTAAGAATGAATAGATTGTCAACAGAATATAACATACCACTAATTCTTCCCCATCGACACTGCATTTACTCAACAAGCGTAAAGCCCGAAGAACCCCCTCTGCAGATTCAAATTCACAGAACCCAAATCTTCTAGGTGTTCCATCAGATGGATCTTGTGCACGTTTCCAGCTCTTTACTGGTCCACATAGCTGAAGATAAAAAGACCAAAACATCAGCGGAAACATAATCTATAACATGCACAGAAACAGAATATTTAACTAGACACATCCACAAACACATAAAAACAACTACCAATGAATACTAGCTTACCTCCAGAAGGGAACGAATGAATTCATTCTCTACAGACGGAGCTATCTTCCCAACATAGACAGTTGTTTGCGGTTTCTCAACTGGTATAATAACCGGAAAAACAAAGGGCCTGACAATGGGGGCAGTCACTGGAGGCCTAATCAATAACGGAGGCCGAGGGAAGGGGGAGACCGCGCCGGGTGTACCTCCTGGTCCTGGTCGTGGAAGAAATCCAGGCCGAACCATAGGTGGATAAGGATAGCGAACTCCTGCATTATCATAAAACCACATCTACGGAAACGTATTAGAGACGGCTCATAATTAATTAGCATAGTGTATTATTTAGCTGATATGAACTTTCAAAAAAAAAAAAAAAAAAGACATGGGTAAGAGTGAACTTTCTTAAAACTTAAGAAGTGCTGTTACCAAACATCACAAGCTAATGTCAGCATAGCAGGGCAACTATGACCAGCTGAGATACCTGATGAAGAATCAAATAATACATACAAGGTCTATTATCAACAAGTATCGAGTATGCTTACCTTGCATATCCAGTCGAGAAAACAGTAGTAGCCTTGACAAGATAGTCCGTGCATCAATTAACAAATTTTTCGCTAATGTGTGCAAATTTAGAATTTCACCATCTCAAATACATCATGGAATTTGAACAAAAAACACCTAATCTTAGCTCACCCAAATTGTTATGATGAAAAAAAAACAGAACTAAGATACAGACAAATAGGAAGGAACAGGGGAAGTAAATTCAAGGTGGCAAATAAAGGGATAATGATACCTCGCCATACAAGGGCACCAAGAACTAGATGTGGCCTTGTGATCTGCCGCCGGCAACTCAAGGACCCAGCATGGAAAAGAATCGTTAAACTACCACACATACCCTAGTGAATCGACATGACAGCACCAACAATTATATATCATGACCATGGAGCAGTGGAATACTGCTGGATCTAGCAGTTAAGCTTAGTCTTAAAATATGATTTTGTTGATATATTTTCTAACTTATAAATGAAAATTGACAAAACTGAGTAAAATGCAGATATGTGCATACCAAAGCAGGAGTTGGAGGAGAAGTCTCTAAATAACGGCAATAGGGAGTCTTCACACCAGTTTCACCGTATTCAATCAAGACACTGTAGGAGAAAACATCCCATGATTGTTACCCCGTCATCTAGTCAATATCAGCTTTTCAGTACTCTCTCCAACCTGCCCTCCCCAAACTCTTCCCGCAACATGAACTAAATAATCTCACTACAGTTCACTTAGCTCTATGCTAATATAATTAAAGCTAAACCTCATCTCTAAGTATTGGGAGACATAAATACCAAAACATTTCTCATATGTCCAGAGTTAAAGGTAACTACCATTTCAGTTACCTAGAGGCATATTCAAATTACTCACATAGGCCTGCAGGACTGTTGGTAAAAGGAGACACTGAGACAGTACCCAAAGCTTCCGCCCACAACAAAACTACATGTGCCATCGGATGGGGATGGTGGGCACCATAAATCATCAAAACTCTGGAGTCTAATTCGCAATCACCCTTAAAGATAACATCACTGAGGATCACACAGAGGCTAGTTTACATAAGAGGCACCACGGAGTCACGGACAGAGAATTGATTTCCACAGAACTTAACATCTTCAAACACAGTACCTAACTTCAGTTAATCGTCAATTAGTGGCTACACTAAAGCGTATCCAGCATTAAAAACAGCTATAGCGCCATTTTAATCATAGGTAAATGAACAAGAAGCCCACAAGAAGGAAACTACATACAATCTCCTTTCAATGACTGCAATCACGAATACATACCTAGAGGCTAAAGGATTATCGGAGCGTCTTGACCAAAATTTATGAACAAGATTTGATCTTTTCTATACATATCCTAAGGGTTGGCCTAAATCGACTGAATCTCAATGGCTTCGGCTTCTCACAACCACGAACAGTCCACTAAACAGTAAGCTAATATAAACTCATCAAACGTACAAGATCAAGCTAAAAAACCGCTGACCTTTTTCACTCGAATTCGAGAACATTGCCCTTAAATCCTACCAGGTACCTAAACATATATCAACTACAATAATCTTAAGCAACGCCAAATCTAACAAGCAACACAACGAACCCGAAAATTAAACAATTTCACAGAATCAAAAAGCTGATATGATAAATTCATAATAATTCAAACATAACACTGCAAGAGACGGAGAGAAAACCCACCGTTCGGGGGCATTGTTCCTGGTGGCATAAACCCATTCGGCATCTGCATATAAGGCGGTCGCATCAACTGCGGCTGCCCCGGGTACCCTGGCTGTTGCGGCTGCCCCGGGTATCCTGGCTGTTGCGGCTGCCCCGGGTATCCTGGTTGCTGTTGCGGCTGCCCCGGGTACCCTGGTTGTTGTTGCGGCTGCCCCGGGTACCCTGGCTGTTGCGGCTGCCCCGGGTATCCTGGCTGTTGCGGCTGCCCCGGGTACCCTGGTTGTTGTTGCGGCTGCCCCGGGTATCCTGGTTGCTGCCCCGGGTACACTAGC
Source organism: Spergularia azorica (assembly GCA_038382645.1). NCBI lineage: Eukaryota > Viridiplantae > Streptophyta > Magnoliopsida > Caryophyllales > Caryophyllaceae > Spergularia > Spergularia azorica. The sequence goes on from JBBYHQ010207914.1 coordinate 4,046, forward strand.
TGATGCGGCTGCGGCTGAGGCTGCCCAGGGTGACCTGGTTGCTGAGGTGGCGGTGTTACGGCGGCGGGGGTGACACCGGGAGGCGGAACACCGGAGTTCGATGGAATTGGGGTAAATTGAGGGACGGACATCGGAGGAGGAGCGCCGGCGGGACGAAATGACGGAGCGGCGGGAGGAGGGATGGAGGACGCGGCGGCGAAGGGGTTGATCTGAGGTGGTGGAGTTGGTTGTTGCGGTGGCGGTGGCGGTGGCGGTGTAGAAGACGGGTTAGGGTTAGGACTAGGGTTTAAGGATTGGAGAGATGGGGATTGTTGAGGAGGAGGAGGGGTGGTTGGCGGTGGTTGTTCGGTGGTGTTAGGGTTTTGTGGTTGGGGATCGGGTGGAGTAGTCGGAGTTGGTGACGGCTCCGCCATGTTTACGGCGGTGAAAGAAAATTGAATTGAGGTGGAGGAGGGAGGTGTGTTAAACACGCTGATTTGGGGATTTTTGAGCGGAGGATAAACGAATAATAAGCTCGATTTGGAGGAGCTGGTGATTCATTCGGATTCGGAAAAAGTTTATTACTCCGTATCACTGCTAGGTGGTCAATTGGTCATGCCACTTTTTATACTTTTCTAGACTTCCAAAGTTTTAATCGACTCGTTAAACGGGTCGGTTTTGAGTCGGATTTGTATGGTTTGTTATCGTGATTCGTGAGCTTCAAATCGTTTTTGTTGGTTTACGTTTAAAACACTTTGTAAAAAGTGACAAAAATAGCCAAAATTAAACAAAACAGAAGGCTATAATCCACGTATTTTGGCAAAAAAATGGAACACGAGCAAAAAAGACTAAATTGTTTGTAATATCTCCTGGGGGTCATGTTATGATTTTTGGGAAAATATTAGAGCTTAAAACCTATGTTATGCTCTCAAAATCAGCGAAAAACATGCGATTTGTTCAACTTGACACCATGTCATAGTTGAGCTTGAAAGATGTTTAAATCAAAACCCGCCCCTTAAATTCATCAAGGGAAGTTCTAAAATGTATAAAGGTAATGTTTCAAGGATTTTAAGACACTTTGGTAAGAGTGACAAAATAATCCAAAATTGAACAAAATCGAAGGCTATAATCCACGTATTTTGGCAAAAAATGGCACAGAAACAAAAAAGGCTAATTTTTGTTTGTAGAAGCTCCTAGGGGTCATGTTATGACTTTTTGGAAAATATTAGAGCTTAAAACCTATGTTGTGCTTTCGAAATCAGCGAAAAACACGTTATTTGGTCCATGTGACACCATGTCACAATTGATCTTAACACATGGTGAAACGAAATAACCCGCCCCTTAAATTCATCAAGGAAAGTTCTAAGATGTTTAAAGGTATTGTTTCATGGATTTTAATACACCTTGTAAAAAGTGACAAAAATAGTCGAAATTGAACAAAATCGAAGGCTATAATCCACGTATTTAGGCAAAAAATGGCCAAGGGGCAAGAAAGACTAAATTTTCTATAGTAGCTCATGGGGGCCATGTTATAAGGTTTGGGAGAATATTAGATGTTAAAACCTATGTTATGGTCTCGAAATCAGCATTAAAAACATGTGATTTGCTCGATGTGAAACAATGTCATAGTTCAGCTTAAAACATGTCGAAACGAAATAACCCCCCCTTAAATTCATCAAGGGTAGTTCTAAGATGTATAAAGGTAATGTTTTATTGATTTTAAGACACGTCGTAAAAAGTAACAAAAATAGCCAAAATTGAACAAAACTGAAGGCTATAATCCACCTATTTTGGCAAAAAATGACACAGGAGCAAAAAAGACTAAATTTTTTTGTAGTAGCGACTGGGGGTCATGTTATGAGTATTGGGAAAATATGAGAGCTTAAAACCCATGGTATGCTCTCGAAATCAGCGAAAAACACGCGATTGCTCGATGTGACGCCATGTCACAGTTAAGCTTAAAACATGCTTAAATGAAATAACTAGGCCCTTAAATTTATCAAGGGAACTTATAAGATGTATAATGGTATTGTTTTATGGATTTTAAGACACTTTGTAAAAAGTGACAAAATTAGCCAAAATTGAACAAAATCGAAGGCTATAATCCACGTATTTTGGCCAAAAATGGCATACGAGCAAAAAAGACTAAATTTTTTGTAGTAGCGACTGGGGGTCATGTTATGATTTTTGGGAAAATATTAAAGCTTAAAACCTTTGTTATGCTCTCGAATCAGCGAAAAACACGCGATTTGCTCAATTTGACATCATGTCATAGTTGAGCTTAAAAGATGCATAAATCAAAACATGCCCTTTAAATTCATCAAGGGAAGTTCTAAAATGTATAAAGGTAATGTTTCAAAGATTTTAAGACACTTTGGTAAGAGTGACAAAATAAGCCAGAATTGAATAAAATAGAAGGCTATAATCCACGTATTTTGGCAAAAAATGGCACAGAAACAAAAGGGCTAATTTTTTTTGTAGTAGCTCCTAGGGGTCATGTTATGACTTTGTGGAAAATATTAGAGCTTAAAACCTATTTTATGCTTTCGAAATCAACGAAAAACACGATGTTTGGTCGATGTGACACCATGTCACAATAGATCTTAAAACATGGTGAAACGAAATAACCCGCCCCTTAAATTCATCAAGGGAAGTTCTAAGACGTTTAAAGGTATTGTTTCATGGATTTTAATACACCTTGTAAAAAGTGGATAAATTGCCAAAATTGAACAAAATCGAAGGCTATAATCCACGTATTTAGGCAAAACATGGCAAAGGGGCAAAAAAGACTAATTTTTTTGTACTAGCTCCTGGGGATCATGTTATAAAGTTTGGGAATAAATTAGATATTAAAACATATGTTATGCTCTCGAAATCAGCATAAAAAACACGCGATTTGCTCGATGTGACACGAGACATTGGATGTGCTTAAAACACCCTTAAATGATATAACTCGCTCCTTAAATTCATCAAGGGTTGTTCTTAGGTGTATAAAGTAATGTTGTATGAATTTTAAGACACTTTGGGAAAAGTGACCGAGATGACCAAAATTGAACAAAACCAAAGGTTATAACTTTTTTTGGCCAAAGATGGCACCGTTGGAAAAGAGTAATTTTTTCAGTAGCTCGTAGGGGTCATCTTATGAGTTGTGGAAAAATATTATGGCTTAAAGCCTATGGTATGCTCTCCAAATTTACGAAAAGCACGCGAGTGGAGTCTTGCTACCTGCTTGGTATGGTGGGCGCATGGGGATGGCGAACAAGTGAGAGTCGATCGACTGGTGAGCAACTCTGGAAGACAATCTGGAACCTTGATACCCTTCCGAAACTTTAACACTTTGACAAGCAAGTTGGACAAATTCATCTCATGCGTCTTGTGTGGGGAGCCGTCAATGGTCTTCATATAAGGAAGTTGTGGAGGTAGCGAGGAGTGGCCTTGAAGATCTGAACCTGTGCGAGTTTCTAGCCATGGCGTGGGCGATTTGGAAGAGCAGATTGCCAGATTAGATGTACTTATCCTTGGTTTCTTACGCTTAATAGAGAATTTCAGAGTATATAAGTGGCCACCGACTCACTCTAATGGGATAACACGTGGATTTTCAAATTTTGATTGGTTTCCATCACCAGCGAATATTGTTAAGGTCAATACAGACGCATCTTGTAGCAAGGAGAGAGTATATGGGTTGGGGTGGTTGTTTGGAATCACACTCGAGAAATCATCCTCGTGGTGTCAAAATGGCTTAAGACTTTAAGAGTACGCGAAGCCCTGCTATGGCAGAAGTGAATCCATGTTTAGGGGGGGGGGGTAGTATAGTTGCCTCTTGCTCATGATATGAAGCACATTATTCTTGAACCTTGAAAAGTGATGCGCATGAGCTAATTCACGCACTCCAAAATCCGAAACAGGAAGAATTTTGTAGAGGGTCCTATACGACATCTGTCTACTCTTTCCTATACTCACATATTATGAGTTGCCCTTCAATATGCTAGGATAGCTAGCCCGGATTCCCGTTAGGGATTCAAACCTCGACCGATCTCGATATGAATTGAATGACTCGTCGCTTGCTCTAAGTAAAAACATGATACTTCTTACACGTTGGTTCATGGGTAGATACCACTCCGTAGTATAGTGTAGTCTAGTGAGTTTAGTGACAAGTAAGTAGCACCCACAAGGCGACTAAAACCCTCAATTGAGTCAATTCCCCCCTTTTCCCAATTTTCATCATTTCATAAATTCCACACAATTTCTCACTCTCTCACCAAATTTACTCCGTCGCTAACTTCCCCTCACCGCCGTAACAACCACCGCGATAATGGCGTTTGACGACGATCCATCTACCACCTCCGCCACCACCACCACCACCACCACCTCCGCCGTCAAAAAGCCGCGCTTGAACTTTGACATTAACGATCTTATGCGCGACGACGAACCTGTTCCGAACCTGATCATCGTCTCCACCGCCGAAGGCCGCCGTAATCAGCTGCCGCCGAGTACGAAACCTGCGGCGGTGGAGGATTCTTCATCACACCTCTCGCAATTGGAGGACCCTGCCCTTATTGATAAAATTAAGAGACTGAAGAACATGATTGCTACTATGAAATTGCCGGATAATGGCGTGAAATTGAAGCGTGACTTGAAGCGTTATGAGGAAGAATTGCAGCGCCGCAATGATCGGAAATCTCAAGAGGTTTTCCCTCTTTTTTTTCCACCTCTCAATTTCGTTTTTTTTTTTTAAATTTCTGTTAATTGTGATTAACTTGATTTTGTAGAGATTATTATGCAGTTAATCTATGTTTTTTCGGTAATTCGTATCGTGTTTCGGCTACATTGTGTTCGAATTAGGGCTTGTTTAGTTATTTCTAATTCTGGTGGTTGACTGGTTGTTGCTTGTTGTTAGTTGGATTAATTTGTGTATGAGAATAGAGTGTAGAGTTCTCTGCGTGGCCTGTTGTTATGTAATGAGTCGAAATTCGAAACCAATTTGACGAGTATTGTGCAATGGTGAGCTAAAAACCGGCTTAGAAACTCGCTGCCAGGGTTGCATGTGATGTAGGATTTTGGGGCTAGTCTCCCTCTTGGAATGTAGGATGGCCGAAAGCAAGTTTAAGGTGCGTTTTAACGTAATAAATCGATATAGACAAATAGCAACTACTACTCATGGCAAAATAGGACGAGAAGCGTTGTGATGTTGTGATTTTAAAGTCATTTGTGTATAGTGATTGAGGGTTCCCAATTCATTAGTCGGTCAAAAGACGTTAGTTTTTTCGATGTATAAGTTAGTGACTGCTTCTACCTTTGTGTTCTTGTCTATTTAACTCTAGAGAAAAACACAAAACAAATGCATGGCGCAACACTCACATTTTGCCGTCAACTTTAGTCAGCTTCCCGTTTTTTTTGGGTTTCAGCAGCTAGTATGCTGACAATGTTGGGATGGTTATGGAATTGGAAAAGAGTTGAATAGCAGTTATGAACCATGCATCATGTACACGTCAAACTTTTATTCACTGTTGTCATCGTTATGTTTTGTTTTGAGGGGGCATAATTTCCTTTTCATTTACTGCTGAATAACTGCCATACTGCCACTTTTAGGTTACATTGTGCCTATTTTTTATACTCCTTCCTATTCTTTGAACTTGCTACTTTTTCATTTTTTTTTTTGCTGACTAGTCTTTGGATTTGCTACTGTTCTATTTTTGGCAACATAGATGCCAATAAGATGACACGTTGACGCTTCTCGAAAAGATTAACAGTGCCCTTTCCATGAGCAAAAGTTGAAAAATCAACTTGTCTAAAGATTCTGCCATTTAACTGTCCTGCATTTATGACGAATGGTGTGATGGGTGATTAGTATTTTGAGTGATCATGTGGATGTGATCTCAAACTGCTGCATACAACTTTTTGTCCATTTTCATGGTTATTGTGTCGTTCCTTGTTATTGAAATTACTACTATCTAATGGCTACAGCTGTTATGGTCCAAGAGTTAGTATATTTTGGTGGATCTCTTCCCATTGTCAAGGAGCATCAATATTGTTTTAATGAACCAAGATGATTGCCCTTGTTTTCTTCTCTATTCAATGACGGGGATGACAAATACTTTTTGCTGTGTGCTCCGATGATTAGCAAAGTAGTTTGAGAGAGATGAAGTTTATACATCATTTTTTGTTTATTTAATTCCTTCTTGTTGAACGAGCCAGCTAGTTGACTAGATTTCACTTTGTAAGTGATTGTTTCAGGTTTTTAATCACAATCAGCTGTGCTTTCTCTTGAATTACATTTCATAGCTCGTCTTATTGGTTTTGTTGCACACGTTAACATAACACAGTAGGATGAAGTTTTTGAATGGCTGTGATTTTTCCTGTGAAATCTAGCAGGTTGCTGATGGATGCAAGAACCAAGTCCAGGAGCGTCGGAAATCTGATGGTTAGTGTTTTTTTCTATTGCTGTTTTATTTTTCTCTCTCTCCAGACACTTTTTATTCATTATATTTTACATAAACGGATTGTTCAGTCTTATTTCCGAGTGATTGCTTGCTTTACAACTAAGGAAATTTGCAATGTAGTACAACCCTTTTGGCAGAAGTGAATCGTATTTGTAATTTGAAGTTGAGAGACGTGGTGCCATGTAGGGGAATGTAATTTGATCTTTTGAGTTTGGTTAACTTTCTCATATATGTAAACACTGTTACATTACAAGGAATAATAGGATTTACTATTGTCATATTGCTTGCGTGCCTGTGACTGAAGTCACTGAACTTGGTATGTTAACAAATAACACTACTAAATAATTTTTGTTCAGTGTACATCTCATCAATAGTGACCAAACAGGCTTTAAAAATGAACTGCAACTGCTATCGATCAGAAGTTCACAGTGGACATTAGGGTAGAACCATAGAAGTACTCTAAAATCATCATTCATTATCAATGCCTTGAAAAGCATCTTGGTTTTTTGGCTCTCCAAGCTGTTGTTGTTTTTTGAGCTCTCCAAGCTGTAGTTGTCTTGATTTTTTACTTCCCTCCTTTTTCTTCTTTGCTGTGAAGAGGACTGATAAGGAAACACCATTTGGTCTTATAGGTGAATCAGATGGACCTAAACGAGCGGCACAATCATTTGGTAGTCTTCTGATGAAGAAGTTGGGAAAGGATCCAAACCCTGAATCAGAACAGAATGTATTGTATATAATATATGATTGTACCTATGTACTGTTTCTGATTGTATTTTCTTACTACTACTATCTTAACTTGATGTTTTGCTTACTTTTCAGGGCAGTGTTCGAGTGAGAAATGGTTTTGAAGCTGAAATGTTTTTGTTGAATCCGTGTGAAAAGCGGAAAAGAGAGGCAGGTGGAAAGTTGGCCTCAGGCAGAAAACCAAGATCGGGGGCTGGTTCCAAAGAATTTCGTTCTTGGAAGCCCAGTAGTGATTCTCGAGGTCGTTCAAAATATGGTCGTTTAGAACTCAGCGGGCCTATATCACAGGACAAACACCCTGGCTCATTAACCATGAAGTATGTATTTTGTATCACTGGCTACATTAAATTTCGATTTTGTATGTAGCTTGAAATTGTCTGCTTACAGATGGTATTGGTACTTGGAAATCTATCATGTTTTACAATTGTATTTACTTGAGAATAGTCTGCTATGAGCCCAGAGCCCACGAGTCCATGACACATTGGTCATTGTAGCTATGGATTTGATGTATCTCCATTTGATAGTCATTGCTTATTTTGTTGTGTTTTTATTGGCAACTTGCGTGTCAGAAGAGATAATATCTGCATAGACCTAGATAGTACTTTAGAGTAAATGAAATGCCCTTTTCATTTCAAGCATATTATCCCAGGCACCACAAGGGTCAATAGATAATTGAGCCTCTTAGCAAAAGTCGGGCGGTTGGTTATTGTTTTCTCTGTTTGGTGGTGTGTGGAAGCCTTTGTCAGATGTGCTTACTAAGAAAAAAGTATCTAATCTGATATAGTGTAAGAAGAATAAAATTGGACATGAAGTTTCTGAGTAGACATGACTCCAAGCCCTATGAATCATATGCCCCCTCATAGGTATTTCATGTTTATTGACTTTGCGGATATGGTCACTGATTATTTAATAGCTCCAGATCGTTCTTTTCTTATGCCCTTTCTCGATGTTTTCTGCTTTAATACTAGTAACCTTAATTCTCTTCTGGTGATGGATCTAAGGCCTAGAAACTTGGCTGTATGGAGGATGAAAGTCGATAGAACCAGAAAAGAGGCATTCTTGTTAAATTTAGTCTATTTTAAGCAGTTTTTAACAGACCAAGGGAGAAGAAAGCTACTTTATGCTATGTTTGGGAACAAGGAATTGGAATTCAATTCCATTCAAGTGTTTGGGAACCTCAAGAATTTGGAATTGAAATTCTCCCAATTCCAACTCAATTCCAAGCATGTACAAACTCCTCATTTCTAATTCCCATTGAAAAACATGTCATTTGAAATTCTTGGCCCCTTTTCTCTCTCCTCTTCCGCCTTTTCTTTCTCATACCTCCTCTAGTGTCCACGACAACTCCACACCACCGCGACCTCCGCCTCAGCCATACGCTCCGACCGCCAACGCAAGCCGACCTCAGGCTGTCCGCCGCCTCCAGCGCATCTGCAACCCTAATCGCCACCAAGTTTTCTCTCTCCTCTTATCCCACTAGTTCATCCTCTCTCCTCCGAATTGCCACCTTCGCGCGGCCACATCTTCGCTACCAATCTGCCTTCAACCGCCCACTATTGTACGACCAACCACCACAACCGACGGTGGACGACCGGCTGCCTCCTAGTTTATCTTCTAATCTACTCTTCCCTCCTTTGGTTTTGCATAAATTTTGTATGGGGGTGGTTTTAGGGGTCAAGGTGGCGGCTAATTAGCCAAGGGTTGCGGCGGCTTGGTGGTTGCGGTGGATGGTAGGGTACCCGTGGCGTTGGTGTTGATAGTGGGTGGGAGGGCGGCGCGGTGGCTGGGTTTGAAGAAATTATGTATCTCAATTCTCAATTGAATTCCAAGGGTAACCAAACACATTTTTGGAATTGAATTTCATGATTTCAAATCCCAGAATTGAAATTCATGATTTCAATTCAATTCTAAGTTCCGAAACACTACCTTAGGGTAATTTGTAACTGGGTTGGCTGTTTTCAAGTCTATACTGGTTATTTGCTTTTCATTGTTATGTTTTCCCGTGATAAGTCTTTTTCTTTCTGTCTTGGATAAATTTTTATGACTCTTGCCAGTGACAGTGTGGTCTTTGTACAGGAATGGTTTTAAAGGTCTGAACTCAAAAAGCCCACCTGACGACGAGGTAGTTCTTTGATCTGCTTCTAATTTCTCTTGGAAGGCATCAAATTTCCTTGTCTCAGGCCTGATTATTTTGTCGAGTTTAATAATATGGCATATACTTGAACATGTAGTACCCAAGTAGATTAGTTCACTGGCCTTCTATTTCGCACTCTTTGCCTGCTATTTTTTGTAAAAACGGGAAGAAAAAACGTTATCTGACGAGTCATGTATATATTGGAATGAACTTGAAGGAAGAGACTACTGTTGTTTTGGTGGATGAGGAAGAGCCCGAGCTTATTGAGAAAATTCAGGAAGCTGAAAAACGGCGTTCAAGGTATGGGGTTCTTATCTCTTTGTCATGGCATAGAATATTTCTTTTTGTCCTTGTCTGTTTTCCTGTGGCCTTGGAGGTGTGATTCTTCTCTGTATGTTTTACAGGAGGAATGATTGCAAGATCTATTATCCATGCAGGTATCTCGTGCTCCTCTGGTGACATAATGTTTTGCTTTATGAAAAAATTTCTGTGCAACTATCTAGTTTTACATATATTGATTTCCTTTGCTTTTATTACAGGGAAGATCCTGAGTCTCTTGAAATCTTCCGCTCAGAATTAAGATGCCTAGAACCTGGCGAGTGTCTGACATCAACTATCATGAACTTTTACGTACGGTACGTAAGCTTACATCTTGTAGAGAGCATGTGTGTATTTAGCGTCAGTCTACTTCTAATTTTTCTTTTGATAAGATAGAGAGGATATCAACATATTAAAAAGAGGACAACATGGGGGTGATGCCCAATTACAAAAAGACCCTATGGGGTAATGACCACCTGCAAAAAGATAGCTAATTAAGCTCTTAAACTAACTCTAAGTAATTTTATCCACAAAAAGAAGGCATGTTAAGTATCAGTGAGAATGTGATACTTCACTCCAACACTACAAAAAGCAAAATTTGAGCTCTTGGCTTCGGAGCAATATGATAGAAATTAGAAAATACTATGACTTCTTTTATTCCAAGTCTGCATTTTGACCTTTTGAGAATGATAAGCCCTTTCTCTGAAGATGATGTTTGTGTAACGTATCTATAAAAATGACTTGCAGAGGGCCATAAGTGGCCGGGATGTTTACAGTCACTTTAGAAACGGTACCCACATATATCCTTGTTCAACTGCAACATGGCTTTAACAGTACGCTTGCATCTAGTCTATTCTGTTTGTGTCTTGGTTATAAAGGAAATTGTTTGACCTATTATATCATTGTCAAGTAGAATCCGAGGACATTTTCCTTTGATTGGTCGTTCTAACCCACAGTTAAGATAGCACATCAGAATCTAAGAGTTCTTTTCAGTTTTGTCGAAAATAGATGTAGTTCTACATTATACTTTCCGCTGAACTATCTTGATGAGATGGATGTGTGGTCCCATGGGGCTTTGTAAAGGTAGATGTTGCACCAAACTGTAGGGAGTTTGTAAATGAACCAGAAAGTGTTAACGTACTCTGTAAGTGGATAGGGGCTCAACACACCTTACTTATCCATGTTAGATTCCAAAATCATCCATAACCCCAGCCGAGTATCAGTATATGCTCTATCATTCTAAGATTGAGAGAGCTCGGGGTGTAGCAAAATCAAATGGCTATCATGTGACTTTGTTTGAATGTATTGAATATTATAATTTGAATATCATGTAACTAAAATGGATCCCTAATGGTGTTATGGCCCGTGCAAATCAGCTTCTTGTAATCTGACTTCAGGTTTATTTTTACTAGGTTTCTCCGGGAATTGTATTCTAAATCTGATAGATCAAAGCAGAAGTTTTATTTTTTTAATACGTACTTTTACAACAAGCTCCAAGATGCTGTGGCACGTCAGGTACTCCCACTGTGATCTGCTTCAGGCTTGGTTTCTTGAGAAATTGAGTCCTACTTTTAGTATTATGTATTTCTTGAATCTCTGATACAACATCTGTGGACTGTCAGTATCTTACATTGTTTGATAGCCTAATTTAAATACTTGTTTGTACGTTGGCCTTTGTGCTGTTTTGTGATGGATTGTTAGGGGATTTTGATTGAGCAGAATTAGTGAAATGACATGATTTGTACCTGCCTAGTGGAACTTAATTGCAAGATCTATGGTGTTCATGATTTGTTGCTCAGCATCTTTCTCTGCTGTTTGAGTAATCTTGAGTATTTGATTGAACTATGATTCCTTGCAGAAGAGTGAGAAGGAGGCTTTTTTCATCAAGTTTCGGAGGTGGTGGAAAGGTGTCAATATATTTGAGAAGACGTATATATTCCTTCCGATAAATGAAGAGTAAGTAGGAACTTCTGGGTGTTATAATGTCAGTTGAGTCTAATGGTTTGTTTATGTTTTCCCTACTCACCTTTCTATTATATGCGAGAGCTTGTGAACAAACTTCATTCTGTCATATTGATTGCTTGTATGACTTTGCTGTATTGGTGATTATTAATTTCAAAATAGGAAGATGAAATATGTGAGGTAGAATTTTCCAATAAGAGGCGCTGGCGAGCTTTCAGGGAGATTTGGCCAACACAAGTAGGCTCTCTAAGAATATGAGTGAAGTTTTATTGAGAGTCGGAGTTTATCTAGTTTCATCAACTGATGAAACAATCAAAACTCAAGAGCATGGGAAAGGATTGGGGAGATGGATGCCTGAGGAAAGAAACTAGAGCAAAATGTTGTTCCTGAATCTTCTCAAGTAATAATTTGCGTGTTAGTGGAAGCTTGAAGGCATGACTTCTTGTCAATGCCTGTCTTCGTACAAGGGTGTGACCATGTGGCTTGTATGCGTTTTGAACAAGTCCTTAGCTGGCGACCGGGATGACTTTAGGCCCTTTTCCCAAGGCAAGATCAGTAAGGTAGTGAGTAGGAAGTAAAATTGTTCATGTCTTAGGACAGTGCTGGATTTGCAAAGATAATGTGCTCTGTTGAAGCAAGTGCTTTGGATTTTTCACTAACCAAGGAAAGATATATTTTATAACTCGGGGCCACGACAATGTGGGTTCCAAAAGAAATTCCAGGTGCTTGCAGAAGTAAGGGAGATATGTGTATCAATTTGCACAGTTCGAAGAGGTGATGTCACAAGACATAGATAGTTAAAATGCATGAATATTTACACAAACACTACCCCTTTTGGCCACTGAATTTGTTTTGGAATACTTTTTGTGTTTCAAAAAATCACCTTTGACTAGAAATCTTATAGTCTTAGAGAAGTTAGGATGCACAAATTGTTGCAAACTTCCACTTATTAATTTATGGGTTGCAAATTTCAAAATTGTGCGTCTTATGGAGTATTTTGTTGAAGACTTAGAAAGTTGACCATATATTGTTCTCTTAGTGGGATGGAGGGGCTGATTTTTGTATGCACTTCTTTGATTATTGATTGACAATGCTAGGTGCAGATTATTTGCCTTGTGATGGATAATTTATCTTTGCTGCAGCAAGCATTGGAGCTTGGTGATAGTATGCATCTCTGACGAGGAAGATTCAGGACCCGTCATACTTCATTTAGATTCATTGGGATTGCATGATAGTAGTTTGATTTTTGATAATATTAAAAGGTACAGATTCTGGACTTTGGTGCTCTGGTTTCAAATTTACATTTAAAACTATGGTCTTCCAAAACGCTGTTGATATGTAAGCTAGTGTGATACACTTAAGGGGGTGATGATTTTGGTTCAGCCCTCTTTATCTATTAATGAGCGGTTATCTCTTGGTGCCATGTTATGATATTCTTGCTAACAACTGGGTTGTTTCTGATCTGGGCTTCCACAGATCTTTCTATTAGGCTGTTTTGATTGTACTATATTGCTTTACATGTTTTTACCATAGGTAAGATACAGTGCCGTAAGTTATTTATTTAGCTTAATATGGTGTCTTCAGTCTTTTGGAAAGCGAGTGGAAGTATCTGAAAGAAGATGGTGGAGCTGTTGATATCCCTATTCCGGACCCGATCAAGGAAAATCTCCCTGAAAGGATTGATCAGAAAACCATTGTGGTAATTAATATTCATAGTCTCTTATCTTGGTTGTGGTGGTAGTGCTTATGTGTATATTTGTTGTCGTCATGTTGATAGGAGTGCAATATTAGACGAGACCTAAATCTATTTAAGAACTACAATTGATCTTTGAACTGGATCTACTATGTTATAAGTGTTATAGTTTTATGCTGTGCTTATGGAGTTGCTTTTTCACATTGACATTAGAAATTCAAATAATGTTTTATTATGAAGCATGATTTTTGAAAATTTAAAAGTATATTCTCTCAGTTTAGCAACTCCTGTCGTAATTGCACTTTTTCCTGTGATTATGATCAAGGTTGTAGATTTACATGGTGTCTGGATTTTGGAAAGCAATTAGAGCAGAAAAATTGTAATAGCAATAAGCCAGTCTTTATACTGTTTAAGACCTTTAGGTGCGTCTTTGACGCTCGGAAAGTGTTGACACTGTTAATCAGCTTACTGATGCAATTTTATCAGTCACTGGCTGTTCGCAGCAGACCAATGTCCACCAGAAAAACATCCAAAATAGTGACAAGACTGTCAAAATAATTGGATAATGTTGCCTCACCATTGTTGGTAGTCATGTGAGATTTTGAGCTGAGCTTTCACAGAGTATGGGGGCGTCTACTTTAAGAAATCACCATCAATATTTAAATACTACTAATATGGTCCGAGTATAATCAGTGGTGGGAGGGCTGTATTTCAGTTGTGCCATCGTCTGCCATAGGTATTTTGAAGGGATTTAGGAAGAACATGTTCAGATCTTTTGTACCCTAGGAATTTTGGAAGAACATGTTCAGAAATCACCATCAATATTTGGAAAGCTTATTAATAATGATTCATGCATCATCTATCGGAACCTTTTAATTTTTGATGGAGTTAAGACTCACTTGGAAGTGTGGAAAGCTTGTTTGTGTGAGCATCATCTTTGGTTCCAGAATATGATGGAATAGAAAGTGACTCACTAAACTGTTTCCGATTCTTATATTGTGAGGTAGCAGTCCCTTGGTGTGACTATCGAGACAGTTTATTTATTTGTCACTGGAAGCAGCTTCTCTACGTTTTTGACATAGGAATACTTGTTACCTTCTGATGTTAACCTTATCCGACAATTGGCCAGCAGCGATCTGCCCATTCTCTTAGTTATTTTACTAAGTCAAAGTTTGCATTCAGAAACTCCTGTGTTTCAAAAGTTCTTTATAAGAATATGTAAGCCTATTGAAATGAAGGGATTATATTTATATCTCTGGTAGGCTTATGGATGGATTTGATTGACGGTGAACAATAGTGACCTACTCTATTGTTTGCCTCTGCCTTTGACTGCTGTCTGGTCATCTGTCCTATGAGACCAGTTGATCGTGTTGACCCACTTTTTGTCCCTTCTCATGTTCTTGCTAAGGTTATTTCCTATAATTGATTGGGGATCATGATTGTTGCCACCTACTCTCACCAATTCATAATCCTGCTGCAGGCTCCTCGACAGACCAATGATTACGATTGCGGTCTTTTTGTGTTGTACTACATCGAGCGCTTCATTCAGGATGCACCTGAAAAGATGAAGGAGGAAGATTTATCAAAGGTTTCTTCCTCCGTACCATATATCTCTTTAATTATTCTTATATAATAGAATTCTTTCATTTGGAACTGTGGTTTAGTTTGCTTCACCATATTGTTTCGTTGTCGTTATCACTGATGCTTTGATTGTGGGCCCTTTGGCTCACTGTTTTATTTCAGTTTGGCAGGAAGTGGTTTAGAGCTCAAGAAGCCTCAAGTTTAAGAGGAAAAATCAGAAAAATTCTCCTGGAGGAATTTCAGAAGGCATCAAGAGATGACAACTCTGTTTATACGCCCGTGTGTCTACCTGCAGTCACTAGAACAGCAAAAGCCGCACAATGCGTGGACATGTCCTGACAGCGTATCCTGCGCTTGTCAGATCCTTATCAGTTAACTGCAAAATGGACTTTGTCTAATGTATAGCACCAGTGAAGACAAACAATGCAGGAGCTGCACATATAATTCCCAGTTAGCTCTGTATAGATGGATCGAAAGCCCAAATTACTTCCAGCAATGGGTGAGTATGACACGAAGCCCTTCCAATGAAGTTGTAATCCGTGGTTAACCGGGTTTGTTTGGTGTTTTCGTATCAGTTGTATAGAATGGGATAGTGTTCCTGTAGCCAATCTATTGTGGCTAATTTTGCACAGAAAAGCCACTGCAGTTAGATTTTGTTTGCTTTTATTTTTGTACAGAAGATTTTCGGCAAGAAGCAATAAAGTTTTTTCCGTTCTTTTTATTTCTGTGCTGATTTCAGCTTAAAGCATACAACAACGAAATCGAATAAGGTGATTTTCGCATCCTCAACTATAAGTCTATAATTGAGTCGATTGCACACCTCTCTACTGAGTATGACACAAAAACGCGTCTAGGCACATGCCTAGCCTTCTGGTTTTTTCAACTTGACGACCTTGAAGTTAAAATCACTCATGGTTGTGCCTCATTATTTCGATTCTTGTTTTTTTTTTCGGGCCGAGGCAAAGTCCTCAACAGACTACCATTTGTGTCTGCATAGAGTGCATATTACGCTAACTCAAACAAAGGGAAAAATGACCAGGAAATGAAAACCTGGCAAAAACTATTGTAATTCATTCTGGCAATAACCAGTAAATCCGAAAAGTATATGTACATAAAAAACTTTCAATTCTGCATCCTTACATTTTCGCTGTAAAACAGACAGCATTCAAGAATCAGACTTTAGGCAGCTCCACCAGTGTCAAGCGCAGTACCTACGGATTTACAAGGAATATGACTTGCGTGCAAAATGATTTAACCAGCCTCCTAGTAGTGCTAATCAGTATCACAGTATCAGCTACAAAAAGTTATGCCACATATCTACTACGAATCAGCCATGTACAGTTGCAGTCCTTTCTACATGTCGACCACCAATGCAGATCAGTATTGGAGCCTCCGCTTCTTGTCTGGTGTAGTGTGAACTTGAACTTTCTTGCAGAACATTCTCTCCTGGAAGTTCTCAAATGCTTTTGAAACAGCAGACACCTGCCCATGATATATTATAGTCAACTCACTGGGAAAGCAAAAACATATGGAGGACGGTACAGAGAGCTTTGTAACAATGTCATTCTGTGTAACCAAAAAAAAAAAAACAATGTCATTCTGTTCACTTACCAGTTCAGGCTTCTTAGCATACACTCTCACAATCCTGTCTTGACAGCATTCTGGCATTAGGTGGCTTACGCGATCATCCTCTATGGGTTCACTTGTAAGGCTGTCGTAATCCTGCCATACAAGATAAGATGTACAAGATGTTTGAAAAGGTACATGTCAGGAATTGAAACATACAGATCAAACTATACAATCCCAGCTTCTATAAATCAGTCCAACTAATGGAAGTTGTGTAAAAGGTCATAGTCGCAAGGTAGGATTTCTTAATTGCAACTCTAAAATGAAAGACTAGTCATGCGAAAGATGTTCCTTAAAGAGTGTGTGAAAAGAATACTATAAACATTTATGTTATTTCAGCTCAAGAGACAAACACTTGAAAGCAAAAGTGATAACCATACCTGAAAGAAGCGAATACTGCAGAGACACAGGCAGAGGAAACAAGTAACAAAAAATTAGCAGTATGAAGAGAGGCAAATGTTCATGGACAAAAGAATCAAGAGATTATCAGACATCACCCAGTATCAGCCTTTAATTGACCAGAATTACTTACCATTTGAGTGGATTGTTCCTCCCTTTTGTGAGATCGATCTTGATGTTGCTCACAGCTATATCTTCTTCATTCAGAGAAGCATCGCCAGAATCCTACCCAAAAACTGTTAGAACAAAAATATTGTATTAACTGAGTGACAGTAAAAGTTCGTTTATGTACCTGAGAACAGGCGATCTGTTGAGGAGTCACATTCTTGAAGTCTGCAAGACTGTTTTTTGGAACAGTGATCTCGTTGCAGAACTATATGAAGGAAATAAGAAGAGTGTTACCTTACTATTACAATCAATCAAGCAGCATCAAACACACATATCATATCTGCAGTTCATTACCTGATAGAGATCTCTTCTTCTGATCCGCAAAATCAAATCTCTAGCTTCTTTGAGCTCTGGACGAGTATCAGTTTCAATTCTCTTTATGATTGTGTCATCCAACTGCGCATATGAAGTGTCATACAGTATATTAGAATAGCGAATCAAAATAGATAAATGGCAGGCATAAAAAGTATAGCTAATGCCAAGATCAGAACCTTCCAGAATTCCGCAGGATCATTAACCGCTGAAGAAATATGAAGATGACTATCTGCTTTCAGCAATGCATCAACAACCATGAGCTCTATTCCCTGAAATTATGCCACGACCAAATCTTACTACTGTCAAAAAATTACATTATGATAAGATTGAACAGCCAGAAATCAAACAACAAACTAACTTATAGGACAGAATGATCGATAATTACCTTCACTTTTGCATGCGTATAGACAGTTCGATGCAGATCAGCACGGGTAAGGAACATCTTGTGTATAGTAAGATCTGGCAGAGTTATGAAATATGAAGTTGAGAAGAAAAAAAATATGAGAATTGCTGGCTCACACCACAATATTTAGTTCATACTGACATTCTTTAGCTCGGTAACATATCTCATCCTCCAGGACTCGCATTGTTTGCAGTAACCTGCAAGTCAAACAGTATGTATCAGGACTCTACGCATTGTAGATCAGCTAAGTAGCACATTGATATTTAAGCTTAACATAAGTTTTTATAGGGACTGAGGGCCAGCTAGTGTGATTTTATGAATGAAAAGAATTTTGTGTCAGAACTAAGAACTTTAAACCATGAAGCTCTGGTTAGAGACCGAGTATAATGCAGAAAACAAAGATGTAATACGTACCTCTCAAATTGGAAGCTGCAACCAACACCACAAGCTCGAGAATCACGAACCATATAGTCAAACCTGTGTCAGGATAACAGAAATCAAAGGATGTATAGACGTTTAGTGCCCTAAAACAGATCTGAACTGACAAGTGTGCCCTCGAAACTACAAGAACACAGAACACATGTAGAAATATAAGAGAAGAAGATTTACTTGTCAACATCAATCCCATTTCGGCCATTAGCAACAATATCATACAAGAACCGCTTTTCCTTCATGCTCTGCATGAGTACAGAAAAAAAGTATAAGTGACAACACTGTATAAGAGTGGCAATAAAGTCTCTGATAGTCATCTGATCAAAGCCTATTACTTACATGCTCTGAAGCACGCGCAGTGCTGGCAATTACCATTTCCTATAAAAAAAAATTTCAGGGAGATTATTGAGATAGAAACGAAAATGCACTGTATGAAGCTCAAACGTATGACACACAGCTACGTTTCATGCATTAGAATGACAGATAAATGGTCAAATAGTGACGCAAAGCAATTCATATAGTTAATTGCACATTTAAGAGACACAATGGCCACATCTCCACAAAATGGGGAAACGGTACAATGACGAGAACACAGTTGCCAAATTATTTACCTTCACTTTCTTCTGCATTGATTCATCAATCTCTATGTGATGCTCATCAACAATGTAATCGATCAATCGGACTGACATATCTTCATGAGACCTTCAAAATGCCAGACAGAATGTGAACAATACCATTTGAAACTCCTTTCCTCAAATAATCTTTGTACAAGAAAGATACGATATAAAGAAACCATTCAATAAAAGAAAGAAACATATGGCTCCATACTTCTGTAACACAGGAGTGTCAATCAGCTTGACTTTGCAGTATAAATGCTTAATATATCTCATGAGTCACTGACAGCAGATTTTGTAAGATACGCAAATTAAATGCAGTTTCAGGTGCGGTTTCAACTAATACAGATAAATTAAAACATTACCATTCGAAGGAGCCTTGGAGAGCCTTGGGAAGAAATCCACTCTCAAACATATGGCTGAATGGGCCGTGACCAACATCATGCAGTAGACCTCAACAAACACAGAAAAACTACTATAAGAGTTGGTGAAACACATTACACATAGCTAGGTGACCAAGTAACATGCGAATGTTGCCTATTACCAGCAAGTTTCACAGACTGCACATCAAAGTCATCAATGCCGAGCTCTTCACCCTGCATAAGAGATATTGAATTAGAAGTATCCATATCGGAAAAAAATGAGAATGTAAGACCTCAAGCAAATAACCTACTTGGTATTTCTTAAGTAAATTGACAGTTTCATCAGCAAGGTGATAAACTCCGAGTGAGTGCTCAAACCGAGAATGTACTGCCCCTGGATAAACCATGTTGGTGACGCCTGAAAGGTAAACTGTGAGAAATCTCCTCTTGCATACAGAAGAAACAAAGCCTTTAACAAACAAAAGGTAAACAGTGTTGCTTTGGCTAACAGAAGTGTCAGATATTAACTACAGAGAAACACAGTGGAACATTTTTTAGTCCCTTATCACTACTGGCCCGAACATTTTTCAGGCACACAATTAAAGAATGACTTAGCACAGATTACATTATAACAACTGGACAGACACAAAAATTAAAGAATGACTTAGATTAACATGTGCTTCGTCAATTGAATAAGTCGATATATATACATATATGTGTGGACATCCTAAGGAATATTTAGTTACTGACAATTGATAGTCAACTCGTTGCAGACAATAAGTAAAGTGTATCACATGCTCATGTGCCATATATCAGCGTCAAAGCAGCAAGCAATTCCATACAAAATACATCTCATATGATAAGGCGATAAGCACAAACTGAACGATTAAGTTAGCTCAGATCAAATTCGACATGAACATAAGACATCCGAACCGAAGGCAGAAACATAAGGCAGATGAACTCCAGATACATTAACAAAATTACAAGAAAACGGATAGACTGGCAAACAAACGGCTCACCTAGCTGCTTGAGATCACGGAGCCTGCAAATTCATAGGAGAAATGAGATCGAGCTCAATCAAACTATGACATTAAACGATCACCAGAAGAAGGCAAAAATCATATACAGATACACTTGCCTTTGGAATTGCTCAGTGTCAATGAACTGCAGAGCGAGCTGTGAACCAGAAACGCAGAATTCATGTCATCAGTCTTATCAAAAGTATGCCAAATGTTCTGTATTTACTACAAAGATCATAACTAAATGAATTACTGTTTATAGAAGCTGAAAAGCGTCAAATTTACGTGTCGTAGTTTTTCTAAAGCTACTCCGAAAGTAATAATCAGACTCACTTATTTCTAATTAAGCACAAGTACACCAAATTTAAGATTCAATCACCTCTAATAATATCACACATCCGGAAAAAAATTCGCTCAAACGGAAACGAACTTAAACTCAGATTTCGCTGCTTTCACACTAGAAATTTCTAAATTACAGCGTTTATCTAGCTTGTTGCTGACGAAACACAGAAATACTGCTACCGCTACCGTAATTCCAGTTACTGGATTGATGACCTAAAATTGACCTACGAATTCACGAAATCCAAGCAAAACATACACAAAATCTCTTTCGCGCTGAATACCTCAAATATTATAGGCAATTAATTGAATTATTACATAAACTTCAA
The DNA here is from genome assembly GCA_038382645.1 of Spergularia azorica. NCBI lineage: Eukaryota > Viridiplantae > Streptophyta > Magnoliopsida > Caryophyllales > Caryophyllaceae > Spergularia > Spergularia azorica. The sequence goes on from JBBYHQ010207914.1 coordinate 24,906, forward strand.
ATTAAATAGAAAAAACGCATCAATTGAAATGAACGCATCAATTACATTAACAACATAACTACGAATAATGCTACTCCGAAGTCGAAACACCGGAAATTTCATGAAACGCCGGAAATTTATCGAAACGCTAATCTAATTCAAGATTCTACTTCAAGATAAAGTAAAGCGTAACAGAGAAGCTAAGTATCAGACAATTCTGAGGTTCCGATTCTTTCGTACTCAACAATAGAAAGAATTAACACAAAACTCTGTTTCTACTCTGTTCACCATTAAAATTCATCCGTCGCCACAAACTCAACATTTACGCAATTAACGACGAAATTCGTGAACAACGAAATCGTCGCTAAACAATTAAATTCAAGCAACAGCAACAGAATACGAACAGTATACATTATCTCCACAATAAAAATCAGCAATAACTTCAATACTCCAAGAAACCGCGACGAAATCGAAATTGCGAAGCGACGAAAATGAAACAGCTTGTAGAAGAAGCTATTAAACACAGCGAGTATGAAATGCACAAATTCATAGAGAAGAAGAGGAGGTAATACCTGATCAAGAGGAATGAAACCGTGAACATTATCCTTCACAAGCTTAGTAGAGAGGCGGAGGTCGGAGAAATTGCGAGTTTCCGACATCGGAGTTTCTTCGCCGGCGATATCTCCCATCTTCGCACCGGAATAAAAGGAAGAGGAGAGAGAAAGTAGAGAGAAGAGAGAAAATGAAAAAAAGTGAGGTGAAAGATTCGTGCAAGAAAATGGGAGAGTGTTTCTGTGTTGTGGTTCACTAATAATGCCGCCAAAAGGAAAAAGAGACGAGAATGGGTGAGGGAAGCGTTATTTATACGTGACAGGAGAGAGAGAGAAATGGAAGCGTCTTTTTTTTGTTCAGGAGGAATTAATGGTTGAGAGAAAGGTATAAAACTGTAATGTAATAAATGGACTGTTAAAAAAAGATGAATGAATGAATGAATAAAGAAATGGAAAGAATTTGTGTTTGTCAAGTGTTTTGTGGCAGTTATTATCTTTGCTTCTGTTTGGCGTGTGAACGTGTGGTTATTGACGTACTACTTTGGTTGAGTGTGTTTTCGTTTGGACGGCAAGTGTCGTTACATCTCGTTTACTTTAAGATTAGGTATGATTTATCAGTTGAGTTGACAATAAGTTGATCGCCTTAGTGACAAAATCGATTACTATCAAAACGGGTTGATTTACTTATCGACATAATCACTATCTATCGATAACCACATCTCATGTATTATCTCAAACAACATATTTATCCCTATTGATTGGATTTTAAAGCGAAAAAACAATAAGAGCACATGGCTAATGAGATTATGTAGTAATTTAATATTCCTCTCCAACAACCAAATTAGTCAACTAGCTGTGTGCTGTTGTTGCCTGTTGGAGCTTAGTCGTTTACACTCTTATTGCAAGTAAACGCAATGGAAACCCGTAACAATAATATAAGATTTTGAGTTGAACAATACTCCGTAGTAGTCTTTGTTAAAGAATAAAACATGCCTTCGTTGTTCTAGCGTTTCGTTTTTATTACCATTATCGAGACATACGTGAAGTCCAAACATCCTAACTTCGCCCCTCATAACAATGCCTTCGATGTTCTTGCTCTACACAAGGTCACAAGTACGTATATAAGTGTGATTATAAAGGTAAAGTCAATGTACTGTTTAAATCTTGTTTGTGAAGCCTCAAACATCTTGTCTAAGTAAGTTTTTAGTATAAAATGGATTCTGGTGCAAGCAACTGCAGTCTACTGCCTTCCTCACAACAGTAGACAACAACAGAAAGTGTTTGACACGTTGAGAGAAAGCCATGGAACGCCATCACCTTTTTTTTCTAAAGTTTGAGAATTGAGATTACAAGATTTGGATCATTAACATTTGGCATTATAATAAGCTTGTAAAAGGTCAGAACAGTCATCAGTGGAGCAGAAAAGAAGGAAGAAAAAACTCAATGATTTAGACCCATGATGACTGATGGTACACTTCATACAGTAGTGCTTTAATCAAAAGACGAAATGTAAAACTACTTTTTAATACGTAACTTAAGATGTGAAATAAACGATGGTATAACGATTAGCCTAGTCGGAGTATAGCCTGTTCACGGTCAGGCATTCAACACTTGCTCAAACTGAGCGGGAACTCGGAACAATGGGACCTGAAAATCCCCAAGGTTTCCAAGTTGACCACAAGCAGCCATTTGATCATCACCCCGACTGAGGCGTAGAAAGACAGAGCAACCTCCAGCAGCCAGAACATTCCGGAACTCAATCATCTTCTCGTCTGTGGTTGGCTTGAAGAAAGAGCCACTGTGTGGATTAAACGAGATGAGATTAATCTTGCATGGAATGTCTTGAACGAGATTAATGAGCCTCTTGGCATCCACCATGCTGAAAATCCAAAACAAGGGTTGGATATAGCAAATCAAACTTGAGCACAACCTAACTCTGGAAAGAGCAGATATTATAAAAACAGAAAACTGCCAGAGTAAGCTCATTATTTGACATCAGAGGAACATAGGATCTGACCTGTCATTGACCCCTGCAAGCATCACGTATTCAAACAGAACTTTGTATTTATGTTTATGCCGCAATTCGTCTCTCAATGTATCAAGCAGTACCTCCAAGTTGTACTTCCGATTGATCGGCATGATCCAGTTCCTCACCTGAAGATTATGTCACAGATTGTTGAGATATACCAACAGTACCAACAACAATGTTCAAAGAAAAACTAGGGAGTAGAGACTGCATTTTACGCAGGCAAGTACCTCATCAGTTGTTGCATTCAAACTAACAGCAATAGCGCAATTTGATTCATGGAGGAAACGTTTCAGCTGCGGGACAAGTCCACTGGTTGAAATAGTGACCTTCCGAGGACTGAAATGGAGACCATTCTCGTCCACCAGTACGTCTGCAGCTCTAACTACATTATCGATATTCTGAAGTGGTTCTCCCATACCCTACAAATCCAATTAATAGAGAATCAGGAAAAGAAAAAACAGAAGATGAAGCTAAGGGAATGATAGAATCAACGAGACAAGAAGGTCAAAAACATATGTTACTCTGACTCTTCATTATTCCACGAGTCGGTCACTTGGCAATCAGACATAGGTTTGACCCTCAGATCAATCATTTTATGAGGTTCTTTCATAAAAACAAGTTTGGGAGCCCGGCTCATGAAGTCATGAGTCACGCGTAGGATATGTATGTATATTTTCTTACAGCTCAATTATCATACTTCACTTAACATCACCTTTTTCTTTTTAGCGAGCAATCATTTTACATGTTACAGCCCTACTTTCTCGTCACTAGTTACTTATGATTGTATTATATTATATTATACTCCCTCCTTTCATATCCAGCTTTCATGTTGACTTTTGCATGGAGTTCTGAGAAGTCAATAATCAGCCCCTAAATAACATATACAGAATATCAACGATAAGCATTATTAACGAATTAAACACACCATTCTCATTCTCTCTCCTTCCCTTTCCCAACCCCCACCGACACCCATGCCCAGCCCTCATCCCTACCGCCACCCATGCCCCACCACCACTACCACCAGTCCACCACTGTGATGACTGCGAGGCGCCAGCCACCCGCGTCATGGCCCTCTTATTTCTCGCAAACACACTATATGTGACCTTAAGGCGCTTCTATACTAATTTTTTTCGTTTGTATTCCAGAGCCATTTTAATCGTATATATGTGAACCATTTCCTTTGTCATTTTAGGCGCTTCTATACTAATTTTGTGACCGTAAAATTAACAAAATGCGCGTATTAACCTCAGTTGGTCACGTGTAAGGTGTAGAAAAACATCAATGACAAAGGAAATGGTTCACATATTTAACAAGAGTACGCTTAGGATGTTAATGGTCAAGTTTTGGGAAGATTTAAGTACTCTCAAATAACTGGTCAAAATTAGCTAAAAACAAAGTATATAGCCCACTGATTTTGGCTCAAAGAGGCGCCGGAATAAAAACGGCCCAAATTATTAGGGCAGCAACTAGAGGTCATATTAAGAGAGTTTGCACAATATAAGAACCATAATCTTATGGTAGGTCCCCAAAATCAACAGAATACGAATATCAACCTTAATTGATCACATGTGCGAAAAGGCGTTGAAAAAATTCACTGACAAAGGAAATGTTTCTCATATCTAAAAAGAGTATTCCAAGGCTGTCAATGATTAAGTTTTGGGAAGATTTAACTACTTCCAAAAACTGGTCAAATTTGGCTAAAAACGAAGTATATAGTCCACCGATTTTGGCTCAAAATGGCTAAGGAATAAAAATGGCCCAAATTATTTAGGAAGAACCTAGAGGCCTTATTATGGGGGTTTGAAAAATATTAGAGCAAAACTCCTACGGTAGGTCCCTAAAATAATTAAAATACGCGTATTAACCTCAATTGGTCACGTGTGCCGTAAGCCGTTGAAGAACTTCAATGAGAAAAGATTGTTTCTCATATTGAACAAAAGTACTCTTAGGCTGTTAATGGTTAAGTTTTGAGAAGATTTAACCACTTCCAAATGATTGGTCAAAACTGGCTAAAAACACCGATTTTGGCTCAAAATGGCTCCAGATTAAAAAAAATGACCCAAATTATTATGGAAGCACCTAAAGATCATCTAAGGGTGTTTGCAAAATATTAAAGCCAAATCATATGGTAGATTCCTGAAATCAACAAAATACGAATATTAACCTTAATTGGTCAAGTGTGTGAGTAACGTGTTTAAACACTAAACACTTCAATGACAAAGGAAATGTTTCTCATATCTAACATGAGTACTCCAAGGCTGTAAATGGTCAAGTTTTGGAAAAATTTAACTACTTCCAAATAACTGGTTAGAATTGGCTAAAAACGCAACGATTTTGGCTCAAAGTGGCTCGGAAATAAAAACGGCCCAAATTATTAAGGAAGCACCTAGAGGTCATATTACGGGTGTTTGCAAAATATTAGAGGTAAAATTCTCTGGTAGGTCCCTAAAATTGACAAGACTACGCATATTAACCTCATCTGGTCACGTGTGCGTAAGGCGTTGAAAAACTTCAATGACAAAGGAAATGTTTCTCATATCAAACAAGAATACACCAAGGCTGTTAATGCTCAAGTTTTAAGAAGATTTAACTATTTCCAAAAAACTGGTCAAAATTGGCTAAAAACGAAGTATATAGTCCACCGATTTTGGCTCAAAATGGCTAAGGAATAAAAACGGCCCAAATTATTAAGGAAGCACCTAGAGGTCATATTATGGTTGTTCGCAAAATATTAGAGCCATAATCCTATGGTAGGTCCCTTAAATAAACAAAATACGCGTATTAACCTCAAATGGTCACGTGTGTCGTAAGGTGTTGAAAAACTTCAATGACAAAGGAAATGTTTCTTACATGTAACAAGAGTACTCCAAGGCTGTTGATGGTCAAGTTTTGAGAAGATTTAACCACTTCCAAAAAACTGGTCAAAATCGGCTAAAAACGAAGTATAGTCCACCGATTTTGGCTCAAAATGACTCCGGAATAAAAATGACTTAATTTTTTAAGGAAGCACCTAGAGGTCATATTATGGATGTTTGCAATATATTAGAGCAAAAATCATATGGTAGGTCCCTAAAATCGACAAAATATGCGTATTAACCTCGATTGGTCACCTGTAAGGCATTGCAGAAGTTCAATGAAGGAAATGTTTCTGATATCTAACATGAGTGCTCCAAGGCTGTGAACGATAAAATTATAAATCATTTTACAAATTTACAAAAACATGGTTAAAATTAGCCAAAACCGAAGTCTATAGTCCCCTGTTTCTCGCTCAAAATGGCTCCGGAATAAAATTGGCCCAAATAATTATGGAAGCACCTAGAGATCACATTAACGGTGTTTGGAAAGTATTAGAACCAAAATCCTATGGTAGGTCCCTACAATAAACAAAATACGCTCATTAACCTCACTTGGTCACGTGTGCCATAAGGTGTTGAAGAACTTTAATTAGAAAGGAATTGTTTCTCATATTGAACAAGAGTACTCTTAGGCGTTAATGGTTAACTTTTGAGAAGATTTAACAGCTTCCAAATGGCTGGTCAAAATTGGCTCCAAGAAAATCATATAGTCCACAAAGTTTGGCTCAAAATTACTCCGGAATAAAAAACGGCACAAATTACGGAAGCACCTAGAGGTCATATTAAGGGTGTGCTCAAAAATATCAAAGCCAAAATCATATGGTAGGTCCCCGAAATCAATAAAATACGCATATTAACCTCAATCGGTCACGTGTGCGTCAGGCGTTGAAAATTTTCAATTACAAAGGAAATGTTTCTCATATCTAACAAGAGTCGGTTCCTCTATTAGGAAAGTTGCCAATTGTTTAAAAATTTACCATGGACACAGTTCCAGGGCCATTGTTGGATATGAGTGCAGGTTCCTCTATTAGGAAAGCTTTCAACCCCCTTTAGCACACTTCATCCGTATATGCTAATGTTCACTTTTTGGCCGATTTTGGAACTTACCATAGGTTTTTGGCTCTAATTTTTTGCTAAAACCCATAAAATTACCTCTTGCCTTCCACAGAATTTTGAGTAACTTTTGTTCCAGGGCAATTTGGGCAAAAACACATGGATTACATAAATACACACCCGTGCCGGATTCTTCCAGCCAAGTTTGATCAAAATAGCCAACAACAATGAATCCACAAATTTTTATTGCCGATACCATACTCTCACAATCACGGTTATTGAAAAAATATTCACGAACTAGACAGAGATACTTAAACTATTGCATTTTCATCTCAAATTCACCACTTACCATGAAGACCACATTTGATATTGATCCAACTTCATTTGTAAACAATCGCCGGGCAAAGACAGCTTGCTCTACGATTTCGGCGGAAGTAAGGTTCCTTTTTAATCCCATCCTGCAATGATGGAAAGGAAAAAAAGAAATAAGACGGTAATCAATGAAAAATTAACTGAATGAGGCTTTTTGTGGAAGCTTACCTGCCAGTGTAGCAAAACTGACAATTCATGGCGCATCCTACTTGACTGGAAACACAAACGGTATTTCTTCCTCTATCACAAGGGATAATGACTGTCTCGATTACTAGTCCATCCTCCAAAGTAAATAAAATCTGCAGGCTGCTGTGAATTTCAGTATCAACAAGAATATTTTTTACGTAATGCAAAATTTACAAGGACAAATCGAGATCTTAAATGCTCAAGAGTCGTGACTGCCTAGAAAGCAAAGTTACTTTTCACCTTTTTTGTTCCATCAGAAGCAGTGCAAACGTCTTTTAGAGACAATGCCTTAAACTCAGCATGCTCACTAAGCATTTTTCTAAAATCCTTATTTAAACCTGAGACAAAAGAGAAAACTTTAAGCAGCCAGCTCAAAGGAAGTGAACTAAATCAAAGCCAAAGTTCAAAATTATACTACTGAACTAAGAAGACTACGCTGCTACAGAGTACTCAGTAAACACCTTCCAGTTCATCACAACAATGCGCCCAGGCGTCGTTGCCATAGAGACGTTTCCAAAGCATCATGGCCTGCCCCGGCCTAAACCCACGTGACTGAACCCAATTCTGTTCAGAGCAATTATCAGAGCATTAGAAACCAACCAACAACCAATCATCACCATTGCCATCATAATTCATAACTCCCGATTGTGAACGAAGGATCACCACAGAAACCCGCAGTAAGTACTACTCTCAGTTCTTCCTTTACGTCAAATTTGAATTACTCCCACATATTCAAAGTTTCAAACCATAGAATTCAATGAAACGGAGGGAGTACAATGACAATTCAAACACCGAAAAGTCGGACTATTCACAATGGTTCTCAATTTAATACCATATACCCAAATGCCATACAATCATTAATCATATAATTGATATAGAATTGAAGTATACTCCCCAAATTAAAACACAACAACTCATACAATCTCTATAGTAAAAGTGTAGAACTAAAAAAACATACTTCAAGCTCACAATATCTCATCCCCTTTAACAAAGTCTTTGCTTTATCATCTCCATTTGACTGAGCTTCTTCCTCCTCTCTAACTTCTGCACCCAAAAAATCAACCCATTTAACAATAATTAGCATCAAAAATCAAATACCCAACTTTTAATTTCCTGCTATTAAATAAGATTACATTGAAATGGGTATTTCTATATGAAAAAAACAAGAGAAAAATGACCTGAAATAAGTGGAAGAGAGGAAAAAGAAGCGGCGGTAGAGAGAGAGCGCCGGCGTTGATGGGGTCGGAGGAGAGAGAAAAGCGCCGCCGTTGATGGTGGTGGTAACTGTGGTTTAACGGTGGAGATTGATTTGGGAGGGTGGTGGAAGAAGGGTAGAGCGGTATGAATCCCAGTTACCATACGCCTCATCATTGTGCTGCTTCTCTCCATTTTTTGTTTGGAGAGTTTAGAGGGTTTTGTGATTATCTTTGCATCTTGTGGTATCTGTCTATCCTCTGTTACTCTATAGAGACTCGTATTAACGCCTCGAAAAATCGTTCAAAAGCACGAAATGAGATAAATGATCTATATTGGTCGTCCAGGACATAGGAAGCGATAGAAGATCACCTCACGTGTCAGCCAAATCGCTCAAAACGCATAATGGGATAATTATTTATAGAGGGTCGACACCCGTGTCCTCTTAAAGAATTGGACTCGTTACCTCTACAAGTAGGGAGGAGGGGGGCGGGGTACAACTGAGGAAGATCGACTCAGTAAAGCAGTACTTAGATCGGGAGCCTGTTCCCGTTATCTCAGTGAAGCCGTACTTTGAACTTCGGGAGGAGCCTGCTCCTGTTGTGTCGAGAGAGTTGCTGCTCAATGACATGTAAAATTGCAAGCTTTGATAGCAGCAGCAACAGGAGATTGAGGATTTACTGAGTAACTGGAAGTATACTACTAAGTTTTGGTAAGATACACAACTGCAGATACGAGTACAAGTGTACGACAGAACAAGAGAAGCTACATCTAGAGAATTGTACATGAACTCTGTTTCCTCTGGAGGAATGTGAAACTGTCAAAAATCTAAAGTACATGACTGACTGTGACAAGTATATTGATCATACAGCTGAAAAAAGCATCCGCTGATCTTCGCTACTGTAACTCAGTCCTCTGAAATAAGTGAAATGCATTCCCGCGGTCTGTCAGCTGCTTTTACAAATACTCGAATCTAACCATGAAGCTGAGCTTCCTACGCTCCTGAGATCTTCACTTCAAGCTTTCAAAATCTCTAGTCCCTGCAGAGATAGATATCAAAGAATGAGCAAGTTTATCAGAAACGAAAGAAGAAACCACAAAACAACACTATGGAGAACAAACCACCCAGCCAACGGCCTTTAAAACTAGGTAACATGTGGCCAAATTGGTCTTACATTCACGACAATGGGAGAAAGCACTGTGTAAGTAGGTACAACTCAGATTATCAGGACATATTTTTCAAATTATCATCTACAAAAATATGCAACTGATGTATATTTTGAGGAAAAATTGACCAAAGTTGAACTTGTATGCCAACCAAAGACAAATGGACAAATACAAAGGAGATGGAGTTGGTGTTAATCACGGGCTTAGTCTAACAAATTATGTGTAACCAACCAAAACATCTCCTCCGAGCATGATGACAATGGTCAGGTTCCCTAAATCCAATATCTAAGCCATCCCATATTCCCATCTCATTATTCAAAAAATCCCGCTATCACCAAGATTATACATATGAACCTAGAATGCTGGAACTCAACATGTCCTACTTAATCTAGCATCCTACGCACCATTTACAGTTACCAAAAAAAAAAAAAAAAAACACACACACACACACACACACCTATTCCAGATACATGATCCACACGTCAACATTCACATGAAATCCATAAGCCGATCGACTAACAACTCTCCCTTAAAGCTGAGTCATCAATCTCAGAGTGGAGGGAGAGGAACGGGTCCTATATCCTTTGTTTAGACAATACATTAGCGGGGTTGAGAAGGAAAGTGGACAGATCAATTTTCCTCTCCTCTTCAGCAAGCCCAACCCTTTCAGACTACACAGAATTTGAAGGAAAATGTCCACCATATCCCACCTCCCTTCTCTCACTCCCCCCTTTTTCCCTAAGGTGTCAGCTCCTCGTATGTCACACTCTTTCTCTCTCCTCACCGTCTAAAGGTTTATTTTTTCCTACCTCACCTCACTATTTATCTCTCCTCACGTATTCTTATCGTCTCGTGCCATTTCTTATCTATCTTAAGAAGTAAAGACATTCTCTCATCCTTCTGCTTCGATAGCTTCCCCTTTCTCTACGTCTCTTTCCACTCCCCACACTGTCCAAATTGTTAACAAGAATAGCGTGGCCAACTTGGACCTCTCCTCTTCCATTTGAAGTTTTGCACTGCCCACAATAGACTATTCCTCAATGAAAAGTGCATTGAGAAGATTCAACACAGCCTCAAACATGTATCCCATATTCCTTGAAGGTATTTTTATCAGTGCCAATACACTTCTAGTCCCAAAACAGAGCAACGCACAGAAAGCCCTACAATAGAGGTCACACTGCCCTAACCAAATTCCTTAAAACTTCTAAATGATACAAAATACTGAAGAAGAATAGACATCTTCACAGACTAATCAAAAAATGAAAAGCATGTTCTGCAAAAGACGATCCTAAATCATTTAACTAAAAAGTGAGTAGAATTGACTATCAAGCACATCCTCTTTATCACGGGACAACTGACAACCCATCAGCAGTTTGAAAAGCTTGCCAGAGACTATGAACACACAGATAGGTACCATGACTAACAGAAAACAAGCCGAATCAGAGATGTAGGACCCCGTGGAGCAGATGTGACCATTTTAAACTATCACATTTATAACTATAGGAACACCATAAAACTTCCCAGACTACAGTAGGCAGAACAGACCAACACTTCAATCAAAGACCTAAGTTTTCAATACAAACAATTCTCCAACCTCAACCATATTCTATAGATCACAAGGGAAACAATCAAATCAACAGGAACTGCAAGTGTTCAACCTCACTATTTATCTAACCCCACCTATTCTTATCGTCTCATCCCATTTCCTATTTATCTAAAGAAGTAAAGAAATTCTTTAATCCTTTTTGCTTTGATTGCTTCCTCTTCTCTCCGTCTCTTTCCACTCCCACCCTCTCCAAATTGTTAGCAAGAACACCGTGGCCACCTTACAAGATCGATACCATAAGTTGATAGCAAATTCACCACGTATATGCATCCTTCAATTACTAATCAGCAGTGTATAACCCAGGACCTCTCCTCCTCTCCCATTTGAAGTTTTGAACTGCCTAGTGCCTATATTAGCCTATTTCTCAATGAAAAGTGCAATGAGGAGAAAATTCAACACAGCCTCAAGCGTGTATCCCACATTCCATTTTATCATTGCCAATACACTCCTAGTGCCAATAGAGAGCAACACACAGAAATCCCTACAACAAGGTCACACTGGCCTAACCGACTTTCTTAAAACTTCTAAACGATATACAAGATACTGAAGAAGAATTAGACATCTTCACACAGACTAACCACAATATGACTGAAAAAATGAAAACCATGCTCTCCAAAGCAAAGAATCAATCAGACGATCCTATACATTGTAGACTCAGACTATCAAGCACTCAAGCACATCCTATACATTGTATAGCAACTGACAACACACCAGCAATTTTAAAAGTTTGCCAGAGACTATGAACACACAGATAGATACGCTGACTAACAGGAAACAAGTCAATTCAGAGGACGTAGAACCCTGAGGAGCAGATTTGACCATTTCAGACTATCACAATTCACATCTACAACTATAGGTAGGGCTGAAGAGACCAACACTTCAATCAAAGACCTAAGTTTTCAATACAAACAATGTTCCAACGTCAACCAAGTTCTATAGATCACAAGGGAAACAATCAACTCAACAGGAACAAAAACTGCTCAAACATACAAACAATATATAATTCAGATTTGCAAAAAAACGGAAACGGAAGAGGAAGAGTGTATAAAACTTACCAGTACTTGATCAAACCATCCCAGCCACAAGTCGCGACCTTACTAGTTTCCAAGGGATGCCACTCACATCCAATGGCAACACCATCATGACATTTCATAGCCCTGAACACCTTAGTAGTCTTCCAATCCCAAAACCACATCTTACCCTCACCATCACCCGACATAATAAACCGACCATCAGGAGAAAAGTTAACCTGGCAAGCATACCCAGCAGCAACGTGGCCAGCAAACCGCTTCTTCTTATTCAATTGAAACCTCTCCCTAGTACTATAAATCAAAATCTGATTATCCAAGCTCTGAGCAGCCAACCAATTAGTATTCGGGTGGACCGAGATAGCGGGCATAGAATGCATATGAGGCTCACTAATATACTTAATAACAACAGGTATCCCAAACTCCCAAACCCTAAGACTCTTATCATCACTAGAAGTAACAAAACGACGATTATCATCGACAAATGTAATCGTATTAACAGCACCTAAATGCTGATCATACTCCTGAGTAATCTGCCCACTATTCATATCCCACTGCACAATTTTCTTATCACTCATACCAGCTAACAATACATTCTGCTTATCATCATCAGGGTTAAGCTTAACAACATACGGAATCTTCCCAGTCGAAAAAGTCGAGATTACCTTACCTGTCTCCGTATCCCAATACTTGATATTCTTATCATACCCTGCACTCAAAAACTTCGTCCCATCGTTAGAAAAACATATATCTCGGACCGCCTTCGAGTGCCCCATATACGTCCTCATACACCTCCTCGAATTATGCACATCCCATATCTTAATCTTGGTATCCATACTCGCAGACAACAGCAAATGCCCGTATTTCGGAAAGAATCTAATGGCGGAAACACCCTTAGTATGCCCACTCCAAGTATGCTCACACCGTTTCGGAATATAACAACGCTCAATGTCAGCTTTCTTGTCTTTCGGTGGCGTAATCCAAGACCTCCCTTGGTAATCCTTCTCTTCTTTGCCGTGGAAAGTACTCTTATCGTCGAAAAATTCGCCTTTTTCGACTTTCTCCCCTCGTTCCTCGGCTTTCTTCTTAGAGTGTTCTTCAGCGTACTTCTTCTGTTCCTCTGTAAGTTCCCCTTGTGCAACACCTTCCTTTTTCCCCGCCCACGGACTCTTCCTATTCCTTTGTAACCACGTGTCCGAAGCCGGGTTTTCGACTTCTTCCCCATCTTGCTCACCTTCCTCATCTTCTGCTTCAGCATTACTTTGTTTCTCTTTTTTCTTCTCGAGGCGGCGCCGCTTTTGCTCGCTTTGAGGGATGTTGTAGACGGATAAACCCCGGTTCGACTCGAGAGCGGCCGCGTTTCCGACGTAGTTGTTGGCGGAGGGGTCGGTGGAGTAGCTGAACGCCTGAAAAGTGTTGTACTGCTCGTCGAAGTGGAACGATCCGATGGCGGCGTCTTCCACGGAGCCGAGGTTGTGGTTGCGGAGACCCTGTGCGACGCCGTCTTTCGAATACGGGTGGGCCGGCCCGACGATTGGGGCCCATAGCTGGTCGTATGTCGGGTTGTAAGTGACCACGTGTTGGGTCGGGTCTAGGGGTTTGGTGTGGGACCCGGTGGTGGGGGCATTGTCGGTGGCGCCTATGAGGGAGAGCGCGGTGTCGTCCACTTTTGGGGCGGCCGATTTAGTAGGGAGGGAGATAATTTGGGTTTCTTCACCTGAATCTTCGCCGGCGATATCGTCGCCGTCGCCGGCGGTGGAGTAAGACTGAAGGAGAACATCCATGGAGATCGGGTGATTTGGGGATGGGGAGGAGAGAGAAAAACCCTAATTTGATTTTGAGTGATTGATTTTGGGGATGGAGAGGAGAGAGAAAAAATAAAAAGTTGCAATGTGAAGTAGATTCTCTCATTTTATAATAATCAAAGTTGTTTTTGCCGCCTACATTAGTATGGTAATTTAGCAAAAAAACTCCTCCTACCCAATTAGGATTCGGATTTGAATTACATTTTATAGACTCGGTTTCAATTAACATGTCGGTAAGACCAATTTGACTAGTGAAAACTGCCTATATACGTTGTTTTATGAGGTCGCCCTTATGTAAGTTTTGTTTCATGACTCATATTAGAAATATAAACCGAAATGCGCAAGTATTTACTCATTTGATAGCATTAGCAAAAGTAGAGTATCAACGTCCGAACAATTTTGTTCTATTCTTACGTAAAAATTTGTTCTATTTTCTTTTTTAGAAAGGTAAGTGGTGAGAAACGGCAAATAGAGTCTCCTACTATTCAAGAGTAACCTCAAAGCCGATACAGAGGGTGAAAGAAAAGAAAAAAAAAAAAACGTGCAAAGTCGAGATCTGTCCAATGGCCCGTGGTTATTCAAGTTGAGCCTAGTGGATTCGGAAAACCCAAGGATAAAAGGTTACAAAACCGAAGTCCACATAGTCTCACCCATAACTTGTTCTATTTAACCACATTTTCGATTTAGCCATTTAGGTCATGTTGATGGTTGGTGTCCCATATTGCGGCACATTTCTTGAACAAATTAAGTCACGTCACGTCACTTTTTGTTCGATTTAACTCAATTTCATGTTAGACGAGGGCAACCCATTCCTCAACCATATGCTTCATAAATAAACCATGACAATAATCGAAATTTTCATCATACTCCTTAGCCGTAAGGTCATTACAATGGATGTTATTACATATCATACTGATCACCTGCTGGCAGCTGCCCTCCTGATTACAAAGAAAGCTTCAGTCATAACTAATCCAGATTAGCCATGGCTGATTACACAAATAAGCTAACAATAAATCACCTTGAGATGTGATTAAGGTGATTATACCAGCATAATTAATCACTATATCATAGCATGACTTCAGCTGCCAAGCATTGTCATAATTCTACTATCTAGTAATCTTATACGAAAAGAATGGATTAATCAATGAATAATCTCTCATCTACACTGACTTAATCATGGGTTCTTCACTTTGATTCTTAACTTTCTTGCAATGTGAGCAGCCTTCGGATGAACTGGCCGCTTACTAGAATCGCTTTGCTCGACCTGAACCCAGTTCATGACCTTAAGGATGAGAGTTTGAGGTACTTTTCGAACATCAGCATCTGCTTTGTCTTTCGATTTCTTCATCCCCATCTCGAGTGTCTTCTCGATGAAGTCCATGAACCAGTTTCCGGCTTCTGTCTCAATCTGCCTACACAAATTTATCATGTTGCTCAGACAGCCAGAGCTACCACCAGGCTGCTTATTCTCATCATTCTCAGTGCTCCCATGGAATCAGTAGGATGAACTTTCGCTTGTGGAGTAAAACATCCTCCTTTCTTCTCTGACAATGCTTTAGACTGTGACCTTAGGACTCTCCCATTACTAGACTTGTGAATGTGATCAGCCACTCTCTCAGGAAATGATGCAATGGACTTGTACAAGGCTAATCTTCTCTTTGGTGTATTGTTAGGTTCTGTGTCGTGGAATCGATCCATGGAATTGTGAGCGATTTCATGTAAGATTGGAGCCTCGGCTTTTGTTTCTGTTTTGATTTCGTTGGCTGACATTGCTGCCTGAATCGACACCATATCATTCGTCGCCTGCTGAATTTGGATGTGGAACTCTAGGAACTGATCAAAACAAGCCGCAGGAGCATCTGGTTTCGCTGACTTGCTCAAGCTCGCAAACATCCTGAAAATTATACAAGTGCTCAAACATTAGTCTCCTTTGGCCTTACATCAAACTATAATTTCAACCACCAGTGACATTAGGAAAACTAGGAATTTCAAATGGCTCTTACTTAAGGCAGCGTACAACGTTGTCAGTGGCAGTAGACTGTCTTAATGCCTGAAGCGCGATTTTCTGAGCTCTTTCCCTCTGTTGGACAGCTTCCTAAGAACAACCAAACAAACCAAACATCAGCAAATGAACAAATTTTCCCTGGAATAAATGGAATCAGCAAAGAACAAATGGTGAACAACTCTCACTTTGGTTAATTGTCCAAGCTTTCCTGGTAAATTCACTGATAAGTTTCCACTACCAGAATTGAAGGTTGGGTTACTAGACTTCGATTGTGGTTGTGGAGTTGCCTTTGAAATCGCGGAACTCTGCACATTTTCGGTTACATTTACCCATCCCCCAGCTCTCTTTAGGCTTGGTGGTGGTGTAGAACTCTTCTTCTTTTCCTGCATAGTAGAAACCAGTTCTCAGGAATTCGATTCATAAAGCAACCCAATACGATACGATATGATATGGAATAGCACATAGACGAATCAAATAATCGAAAACCAGACAAAACTGTAAGCATTAAGCAACATGACTAATTGACACAGCTAAACAAAGTTATTGCAAACACAGGTGACAGGAATTTCTATATTGTTTATACAGTAAACAAGCAACTTAAGAGCGAAGCCCTAGTCGCGCATAATTTGGGGAAGGCTAAAATGAACCGTCATATAAAAGATACAACAAATGCAGGCAGCTAAACACAGAGAAAGAAACATACACAAACTTTAAGGAAAAATGTACCTACAGATGAATTCAAGGGAGTGGTGGCAATCCTAGGCCCTCTTTCACAGGCACTCTTGCTTCTAGGAAACTTCAAAATCGTCGGTGTTACGCAACTTTTCCGTAGCAAACCAGGACTTTCCCCCTTCATATCCATCTTAGACGACAAGTAAGCACCACCAACAGAAGCCCTAGTAGCTGAACACCAATGATCCCTACTCATCTTAACCCTCATCATAGGAGACATTGGAGGATGCGTAAACTTGATGGAACAACTCTTCTCCTTCATTGGAGTACACTGATCAAAATCCAAAGGCACAGGCTTTAATTTCATACAAGGAGAAGTCGCAATCCCAATCCCATCCCCTTGGTTCAACTCCCAAGACCCTCTTCTCGGGGTTGCGGCCGCATTCACCACCACCTTCTTCTGCTCACTATTCTCCCCCTTCTTCCTTAAACCCATCAAGGGTTCCGGAGTACCCATCAAAGGGTGCCTCCCGGGTATCGGCTTAGCGCCTTTTGCAACCGGAACAGGCGACCCCGGCTCCAATTTATCAACATAAATGAACTGACCAAGCTGCATTTTATTGCTTAAAACAAGATCATCTTGCTCATCAGGTAAACTCACATATATTGAGTGAGATGAATCAGAAACCTTGATATAAAACCCTTGCTTCGGCCACAAGCTTTTCTCGTCGAGCTCGGCCGGGACAATGTCCGTCACCTGAAGCAAAGAACTTCTATGATCACCTGTTGGTTTCACCCCTGTATTCATCCCATTGAGTAGCTTTACCAGAACCCCAGGTGCTAAAGTTGCCATCTTTTACCACCCTTCTTTTTAATCTCACCCAATAATAAAACTTATTGATCAAGATTCCCCCAAAATTAGAAACTTTTGTACAAAATTGGGATTAAAAACACAGAAACAGGATAAAATTTAGATGGGTATTTTTATAAGTTTTAGTATGAAATTAAAGATTTTGGGTTCTTGGGTAAAGAGTAACTTGATGATGACGAATTGTTGAAAGGATTGGAGGTGGGTGTTAATGGCGGAGGAGAGAGAAAGAGGGGTGATTTTGTTGGGGAGTAGAAAAAGTAGCCGGTAGGTAACGGTAACCAGAGCAAAGGGCAAAAAGAAGAAAACAAAGGATTAGAGAGCGTCTGAATATTTAAAAAAATTGGAACGTTGGAGCAACGGTCACATGTTAGCGGTGATTGGTGAAAGAGAGATTTATTGGGTTTTTTACTTTTTCTTTTGAATCATTATTACTCCGTATTATTAATCCGACTCATGTTGTTGTGGTGGTACCAAGTCTCGAACAATCCGATCCATGATGGTATGTAGGTTGACCCGGGTTAGTTGCTTGGACTTATTTTTAGCTTTGATTCAATTGTCAAGAAAATCAACGTCTTTCACAAGAATGAAAGTCAAGTGAAATTTCATTAAATTGTGGGATTACGTGTCTAAGCAAATTTTAACATGTACCCGTATAGCACATCACATAAAACCGTTGATAAAAAGAACATACAAGACAGGTAGACATTGCAACTAAAGGACATAGTATTCCTGTTCTAGAGTGTGCAAGCAAGGTTTAGGAATTGGAGGAGTAATCATGAATTCATGATTGTAGCTTGTGACTGAATTAACCCCTTTGTTAAGTAATTGATGGAAGGTTCCAGCATTGGAGGAGCAAAACCATGATGGTCGCTTCACCCTTACATTTCCAGTTAACATATCATCAAATCGAATTCTAATTGCATTGCACTAGAAAATGATCTTGTCGCATAACAAATCGAACCCCTCAATCAGCAAATGAGGGTAGAATTTTCATGCCAAAGTATTCGATGCTCACCAATTGTGAGCAAAATCGGACAGAAGTGAACCAGTATTTCAGAACACAGTAGTGATGGGAACGGGATGATGTGTTCCTTCGAAATTATTAAAGCAAGGAAACCACAGAGAGACGAAATTACAACAAAAGTAGAACAAAAATCTCTCCATGAGTGAAATCAAATGCCAATATGCACTTTTGAAATATCAGCTTTAGTAAGTTCAAACCTCAAAGGTATATATAACTAGCTATTCCTTCTTAAAGCCTGAAGATCTTGTCCAACTACAAAGGAAGTAAATCATGAATCCACCATTCGCGGTATTTGAACCAGTTGAAGGCCTCATTATAGTGGAGTAGCAAAACCTAGCACCAAAACGAGAAACAGTGTTCAGACACAATGTAATAGTTACCTCATTATTTCAGCTTTGGTGAACAATAACGATGAAAAAGGGCAGGGAGAAATGTTCTTCAATGAACATCATAAAATCAAAGCTTTCAATCAGCAGGTAATCTAAAATTCCTAGACAGCAGCATTAAGGATTTAAGAAGCAGTCTCAGCATTGGTGATCGAGTGGTCTGGTGACAAATTAAGGGTACCATTGACAGTACCTATTCAAAATAAGCAACTAGATACTTCAGATACTCGCTGAACACAAGCTGACGAGCCTCACATTCACACTGGAGATCCCACTTGAAGCAAAATGACCCCCCCCCCCCCAAAAAAAAAGAAAAAGATGCTAGAAATGGGGCTAATACGTATCTGAACATACAGAAAACGCTGAATTAAAGCATTATACTGTAAGCTATTTCAGTAACAAATTTGTCATAAACCAAGATTAAATACAGGCGTGACTTAGTGCTGTACTAATAGAAACGACAGAGAAAAGCTCATCACTTGTTTGCGCAGCTTATAGCTTCACGACAAATTTGGTTTTCATTCCTAAACCTACAGTATACAACTCCGAAGCTCACTCCATTGGTTAAGGCCTCTGGAGAATGGAGGCCTACTATGTAAAGAATGCTTCCTCTAATCTTTTATCATTCTAGTTAAAATTTGATATTGTTTCAATATGTTCTATGACTGAACATATGTCTTAGAATCCCAACTTCTACGGTTCAACCACTAGCCTACCATAATAAATCGAACATCAGACAACAAGCTTCAAATGTTACATATCACAATGCATTGTGCCAGCTGCCAACAATGACAACCAATGTTTGTGGGAAGCAAAGGAACAAGTGAGCTTAATATACAAAAGGTGTAATTCAAATGCTACTATGAGGCAGGATGCAATACTAAATCACTGTATTCATTAGAATTTGTATGAAGCTGAAAGAATCGTACTTGGATTAGTTGGAAAGAGGTATATCGTAATAATTAAGAATCGTCCAGTATGGTCCCTGCCAAATTGCAAGAGAAATATATCACACATATGAGCTAGCCCAAACTGAAATGTTCTTTAAACCAAGAAGAGACATATTCATTGAGTTTAACATTCAGCTGGGGAAGATGGGGTGATAATTAAAAGAGACAAAATTTTGATTTGAGTTTGTGTTTTGGTATGAGCTACTTGCCCAAAAAAAAGATGTCGATGATTACTAATACCGCTTAGTCAGCAAAAAAAAGTCTAGGGCTCTAGCAACTGTAGTGAGAGAAACTCCCAGGTCAGAAACCCTAACAGACTGAGGCGAAGAACTGTAACATTCGTAAGAGCTTTGGGCTATTCGTCGCAGGGTTAAAAACCATTGCATAGTGTTGCTTTCAAAACCTATCTTTCTGACCTCATAAAAACCTTGCTACTAAGTTATTTCCTTTAGTGAATACGGGCCCATGAAAGCAGCTAAAATCAATCCAAGCATGGAACACAGATTCATTCTTTATCCAGAATGTTACTTGTATACTTCAACACATGAGAGTATCCCCATCACAAAGCAAATATACTCGTAAGACAACCATCACAGATATTTGTCGCAACCCCAAAAACCCCTGGAGTTATAGTTGAACTCCTACTTCAGGAGGAAATATATTGATATCAAATGATTGTACATGCAGTGCTTACAGAACATTCCAACTTCCCAGGAACATTTTTTATCCCCACGATAAAGGAGGTAACCCTAGAAAATTCCATTCTTTTAGATCATCTCTGTACAGATAAGCTAGGAGAGCAACGTCAAAACACAAGTACACTGCAGTCATTCAAGTTTGCAATGACACAACACAAACTGTACTATGTTCATAGTCCATGCCTGTTAAGTTAAAAACAAGAATCATGCTTTCGAGCTAACATTTACAGCGACATATATAACGAGGAGAAGTATCCTCAAGTTCATGAATCATTCACATCACCACACTGCAATCAATATAAGAGAAACGCAAAAACCAAACTAAGAGCATACCTTCGGAAAGTGAACCCCAGCTCTGAGCATGGACTGATAGCAAGGAAGTCAGTAAGGCAGACGCGGTAACACTATGTAAAGGCATTAACGATTGCACGGCCCCCAACTCCACAGGAATCCTACATTCACATTAACAATTCATCAACGAATGAACTAATGAATCACCCTCAACATTGAGCAATAATAATTTCAAACAAACTTCATCAACACACAACTCTACTTCTAATCTCATCAAAGATCAGCACAAACATACACTTTAATCAATCAAATGGGCTTATTCTCAAACCTAAATTAGCAAATTAAATTGCAATAACTTGTCCCCAAACCATCAATTACAACCAAACCAATCATAATCAGCAGTTCATCAGCCTAACCCAGATCTCTAATCCCACAATTAACCACTAATCACTCACAAAAACTAGAACAAAATACAACAATTTCTTCTAAAACCAGAAATCCCACCAGTTTCCTACATTCAGATGAACAAATCACTATAAATTACACCATTTAATCAAAATGAACAATCATTAAAAACCAAAAAACTAAATTAAACTCATAAAGATCTCTAATCCCACAATTACCACTAATTACTCACAAAAAAAAAAAACAAAAGAAATGCAACATTTTCATCCAAAACAATAAAACCCACTTCAATACTACACTCAAACGCACAAACTACTGTAAATTACACAATTTAATTAAAATGGGCAATCATTAAAATCCAAAAAACTAAAATTAAACTAATAAAGATCAAAACTTTATAGTGAAAATGATATACCTAGATGAAGTAAATAGTCTTTGAGGAGATAAATTAGAGGAAGGTTTAGGCTTTGTGAAGGCTGCAAAACCAGGCAACTTTGAAGCTCCTCCTTCTCCAAATGATGCAGATTTTGTAGTACAGAACCTTGAAACGACGGCGTTTCTTGTACTGCTTGATTGTAGGGCTTGTCGTGCTCTTCCGCATACACCCGCCATTGATTTCTTCAACTTTTTTTTAGATTTTTTATTTTCGATTTTCTCTCTCCTCTGTTCTTTCAGATTAATCTGGGTTTTTGGGGTTTTGGGGAGTTTGGAGTTTGTGGTATATGGGTTGACCCGATTGAGATTTTAGCCCATTTGATTTGGGTTTGATTTTTGAAGTTTAATGGGTTTTTGTTGGTTGTATTGTTTTTGGGTTGGCCCCAAATTGAGATGAATTTGGGAATTGGGGAAAATTTAGGGTTTTTGCAATCAAATGCCAAATAGAATGGAAATGAGTTAGTTGATCATTAGGTCAAGGTTCGATTGTTGTTCTAGTCGATAGTTCGGTCCTGTGTTTGTCAAAAGGTTAATAAAATTGGTCGTCATACGAGATTGTAACCGATTCGTTTCTGTTATATTCGTTGGGTTTTGACTGAGGATGAGTAAATGATTATTTCTCGATTAATCTTGAAGGTGACTTTAACAAATAAACTGATGGTTAATGATCAGTAGGTTGAGGTTGTTTGTGGTTCGAGTACATAGTTCGGTCCCGTGTTTGTCGACAAGGTAATAACATTTACCGTTATAAGGACTGAGATTGTTAACTGAGTCATTTCCGATTCATTGGTTTGGACTTAGCATATGAACTAAACACACTGATGGTTTCTTCAGTTTTTGGGTTTGGTTTATGGTTTTTTTTTTTTTTTTTTTTACAACGTCTTAATCTAAATAGGTTTAATTTGTGGTTTAATAAGTTTAAAGTTTTCAAAAGTATTTGCTTGGTTGTTACGGAAATAATATTTTTATGGTGAATCCATGCATATGTAGCTAGCCATAGGCGTGGACCATTGGACTAACTTGAGTCTTAAGACTAGTTGACTTTATAATTTTCGTGAACATCACACCTTGTAGACGCCTCCTAGCTAGCTTAGCTTAGCTTGCTTTCATGCATAGAGGCAAGTCGGCAACCCATGCGATGTCCATGCATGCATAAAAGCTCACTCATGGTCCTATATATGCGAGTGTTGTACTCCATCTTAGATTCTAGCTACACTACCAATCTCGGGATTTTGCCATTACTATTAAAAGAATATTTGTATGTGTATCTATGCTCCTCTGACAAAGGGAAAGAGATAAATAATCGGTTACTCGTTTCAGAGGGTAGTGTAAAGATCACATATCTTGTACTCCTCTGATATGAATGTATGATGATCGATGAAAGTTGGTACTATTGTAGTTGGAGCACCACGAAATAGATAGATTGAAAGATCGAGCAGGTGATCCGCCCTTCTTATCTTCACTACATGTATCATGTGGATTATCGATTTCCACACGTATGTCCATAGACTTTGTGAAGCGACATCACATTATAATTAGTGTAGCATTCACTAAGAATGTACAATTTACCAAACAAGCTAAACTTTTCCTGTTTGGCAATTGTTTCGATAGAGAATACTCCAACTAATAGTTACGGGAACTTATTCAGTACCCGAAAAAATACATAGTGTTGTGAGAACAAACTACTCAAAACCGAAAAGTTGTCCGACGAGATTTCCATTTTGCAACTACATAAAAATGTTGTATAGTGGTGGAGGGCATTTGTCATTTGTCACTTGTAAGTTCACATCATGTTACCAATTATCTCTACGAAAGTTTTGTAATTGAAAATTGCAGCCACCAATTTGAAGTAAACTAAGTGAAAACTCCAAAAAGAAAACAAAAACATGAGGAGAGAGAATTAGACAAATATCATTGTAGCTGGCAGCCCTTGGAATTACATACACATCACTTAGGCAGATTACTTTGGGTTGGTTCTACGACTCTGGAGGACCATTTGGACGTATCTTCCTACTCAAGATCACATGGTTTTGTACATTTGCAAAATTGCTTATTTTGCTTTAGGATATGTTGGGGTGGCACTTGCCTGATCAAACAATTGAGAACAATTCCCACGGGAATAATAATTTTCGCTAACTTTTATAAAACCGGGTCTTATAAACGACCCTCGCATAGAAAAAGATAGTCGATAGATCGACCATATGCATAGTTCAAACACGTGGGTTTCGTGATTGCATGTCCAAGTAGTTATCATTAGAAAGAAATTCTAGTAAATCCCAACTCGTTATAACGTTACTATTTACATGGCCGAAAATTGCTAATCATGACTGCTCACAAGCCACATTGTGCTATTGTGTTCTTGCCGGCCTTCTTGGTATCAAATCCGATGTGAATGTCTACTGATTATGTGAATGTGTCTCTCTATCTATCACAGGCAGCTAGCCACATTTAAAACTACAAGTGAACAACAATGCGTGACTTAACAGTCACAAGGAAACAAAATTACATTACACAATTGTCC